>PVLD010004452.1:0-125071 GCA_004027595.1 Dinomys branickii
GAAGTTAGTATTTCTACCTTCTGTTGAAAAGCCAGAGGGTTGACCAACTAATGGTGTGCATCCTTCCGGGACAGCAGTCAGCCGCAGCTGAGTGGCAGTGGTTCCTTCTGCGGGTGACACCAGCTTTCTGGCTTGCCCCAGCCACTTCACGTTTTGGCTACTATACCCATGAAGTCACCTGTCTCACACTTTGGCCCAAGATTATACCCTGCTTGGCTCCCACCTGCAGTGATCCGAGCCCTCTGTCTTTTCCCCTCTTGCGGACCAGTGTTAACCCCACCAGTCATCAATTACTGAATAATTCCTTTGGGCCATCCACTGTGCCCAGAGCTTTATCCCATTTAACCTACCAGGGAATGAGGACGCCTGGTACCCTCTTAGGAGATGAGGATGAGGAGAGTTTGTGGGTCTGGGATCAGGTGATAAGCCTTCAGTTTTTGATGCCTTTGGATTCAAGTCCCATGAAGCATCTTTGTTCAGGTTCTCCAGTATCTTTCTGGGCCTTTCTTTCCCTGTGCTGCCCACCTCCTCCACAAGGTGTCAGCAGTGAGTAGACAAAGCGGAAGAATGTAGGGTGTGCACATGGGTATGTGTGGCTGTACATAGTACATGACTGAGGTCAAGACCTCAACTCCATGTGGCAAGGTGGGACTCGCTCCCTTCTCCATAGGTCCGCTCTCTGGCCCGCGCAGATGAGGCAAGGGGCCTTCTGTGGTTGCTGGAAGAGGAAGCACTGGTACCAGGAGCCACTGAAGATACCCTCCTTGAGCGTCTTTTCTCCTATTATGGCCCTCAGGAAGGTGACAAAAAAGGTGGGTGGCACCCTGAAGGGTAGCTCCCCTGCTTCCTTGCCAGAAGACCCATCTGTGTGGGCCCAGGTGGAACTCCACGGGGGACTCACTGAGTCTGTAGGCTCTGTGTCTGTCCCACGACAATGTGAACCTTGCTTCCCCCACCCTCAGGCCAAAGCCCGCTTCTGCGCAGCAGCAGACCACACCATTTTCTCCTCGGACACAGCCATAACACCAACTGGGTGGAGTACAATGTGGCTGGCTGGCTGAGCTACACCAAGCAGAACCCAGCCACCCAGAATGCCCCTCGGCTTCTGCAGGACTCCCAGAAGTAAGGACACACCCTCTGCCCACATCTTGTCCCTGCACCTGTTCCCTGAGCCCGCGTCCCTGGCATGTGTCTGAGGGGCTGCTTCCCCAGCAATGTAGATAGCTTCCAGTTCCTGAGAGGCGGCAGTCAAGGCCAGGTGGCCTTGAGAGCAAGCGGTGGCCTTCTGGAGTACAGGTGGGAAATAAATATGGTTGGCAGCGCCTAGAGCTTTCAGCTGGACAGTACCCCACACTCTCCAGAGAAAGCAGAAGTCTTATAAACTGCTCAGTCATATGAACCCTATCATCCATGCATCCATCCATCCCATAGATGATCCCTAGTCTGTGACGGGGACATGTAGGCTCTTGGCAGATAGCAGGGAGTCCAATCCTCCCTCTCTCTCTCTCTCTCTCTCTCTCTCTCCCACCCCCCCCGCCCCCGGGGAGTTTACCTTCTAGCAGGGAGGAGAGAATGAACAGTAAATGTAAAAAAATTGTATAGAACGTTAGCAGGTGTTGGGCTTATCTCTCCTGCCATACTGGAAACCCCTCTCTTCCTTTTGGCAGTCCCTAGCCTACTCAGCTTCTGCCCACCCTCAGTTTTCTTTTCTTACTGTATTAAAGCCTCTCTCCAGTTTCTCTCTAGGATATAGCCATGTGGGCCCAGCCCAAAGAACCTAGGCCTCTGGCCACTGCCATCTAAGGTGGTTTGATGCCCTACGACAGCCTCCACTGCCCCATGAACGTGACTCCTGTTCCTTCCTTGCTGTCCCATCTTTGTCAGAAAGATCATCAGCAACCTGTTTCTGGGCCGGGCAGGCAGTGCCACAGTGCTGTCAGGATCCATTGCGGGCCTGGAGGGCGGCTCGCAGCTGGCACTGCGCCGGGCTACTAGCATGCGGAAGACCTTTACCACGGGCATGGCAGCTGTGAAGAAGAAGTCTCTGTGCATCCAGATTAAGCTGCAGGTGGTGAGTGTTTGACCAAGCCCTGGGGCCTTTCTTGCCGCTGGCAGGCAGGCCTGGGCACTGGACACATCCAGTACCTACCCAGCATCCTGTCCTGTCTTGATCACTGCTGGTAGGGTTGCCTATGAGTGGCCAGCAGGCCTGGGAAGGGCAGAGTTTTTTAGGGTTCACATGTTCTGGCTGGTAGTGGGACACCTGCTGTCCTGTGAGAAGTGGGGCTGCTGGCACCAGTCCCTGCTCTCCTGGGTAGGGGCCGCTGGAGCCTACTGAGAGTGGTTCCTTCCCTGTTGGCAGGATGCCCTCATTGACACCATCAAGAGATCCAAGATGCATTTCGTGCACTGCTTCCTGCCTGTGGCTGAGGGCTGGGTTGGGGAGCCCCGATCTGCCTCCTCCCGCCGCGTCAGCAGCAGCAGTGAGCTGGACCTCCCCCAGGGAGACCCCTGCGAGACTGGGCTCCTGCAGCTTGATGTGCCCCTGCTGCGTGCCCAGCTCCGGGGCTCCCGCCTACTTGATGCCCTGCGCATGTACCGCCAAGGTGAGGTCCCTTCCCCTGCGGAGCTGACCCCACCCTGCCCTGCCTTCCAGCTACACCCAGGGGGCTAAATGGGTGCTGTTCCCCTCCTGCCTCAGGACTGGCCCCAAATCTCCTTTTGCAAACTCCTTTCTGTCCTGGTGCTGCCTCTGGGGGTCATTCTCACCGCTTTCCCTGGAGCCCAACCTGTTCCTTCCCCGCTGTAGTCGCCCTCTGTCTCCTTTCCCTTCCGTATGCAAGTTCTCTCCATTCCCCTCCCGGCCCCAGTGCCCCATTGTCCATACCCACGACTGCCTCCTGCCCTCCTCGCTAGTGTGGCTAGGTCAGCTCTGCCCGCAACAGCAGGCCCAGTGTCCTTTGAGAGCCTTCTGCCCCTGGTGAAACTAAGTACTAAATCTCTCTGAAGTATTTAAAATTTCCAAGAAAGGTCAGACAGACCCTTTTTATGGACTCATCTAGAGGAGGGGACAGAGGCTGACAGTAATAAGTGGCCGTCCTTAGAGCACTACAGCACACCAGGTGCTGTTCTCCACTCTTCACACGTACTCACAGCAACCTCCAGGTAGGACCTGCTATTCCTAGACAGGGAGAGTGAGGCTGAGAAAGGCTGAGCAGTTTGCCCAGAGTCACACAGCTTGTCGTGGCCAAGCCAGATCCCACCTAGGTAGCACTCTGGCTCCACAGCCAGGTCTCACAAGTGGGGTTTTGTTTGCCTGTGAAGTTAGGAGTTGCCAGTTTCTGCTCTTTTCTTCCTTAGCTAGACAAGCAGGCAGGGTCCCCCTCACCCACAGCCAGGTCCCCTAAGTTATCCCCATGGGCACCTTCCCTTTTCCTTAGCAGCCAAAGCCAGGAAACAGGCTCCCTGCCCTGCTCTAAATAAATCATCGATCTGTCCCCACGTCTTGATATGGAGTTGGTGTTTATTATTTCAAAACCAGATTGTTACCGCTCTGAACCAAAATCAATGTGCTTTACTCAAACAAGCAGATCGATGAGGCCAGCAGCAGCAGGCTCCCCTCCCCTTCCCGGCCCCCAGCCACCATCGATAGCGCTGATGATTAATTAAGATGCCAGGCATCCAGACCCACTATCCCGGCCCATCAATTTAATTGCAATTCAGATACAATCAATAGCTCACTTTGTCTTGGCCCCTCAGCGGCCCCCCACCTCCTGTTTCAATTATCAGGCACATGCATCAGCCTCATCTCCCAGCTGGAGGGCTTCCCAGAGCTGCTAGCCGGAGTGGCAGAGCGAGCCCCTGGCTGGCGGAGAGGAACCTAGGTGTCAAGTTCAGCCCTGTCTTAGCTGCAGCTTCTTGACCTTGGACACATTCCACCTTTCGAGCCTCAGTTTTCTTGGCTGAAAGATGCAATGGCTCCTTCTGGTTTAAAAATGCTGTGATTCTGCACAAGTGGATCACTTGGTCTTCCCCCATGGGCTTAGGTGAGATGTGGGTGATTTGGGACACCTGCTGGCCACCTTTGTGACCTTGCTGCAAGCCAGAAGGCATCTCACCTTTCCCGGACCTCTTTCCTATAAACTTTTGACCCAGGGATCATGATGAGAGTTGGGGGCAAAGAGAGGAGCCCTTTCTGAAATCCTGCCTCAGTGTAGAGGAAAGGAAAGGCACATTCCACTGAGCGCTCACCAGGGGAACCAGGCCGTGCTTTCCGCATCTCTTTTCCGTTAGTCTCCGCTGTTACTTTGCAGGGTAAGTGCTAGGGCTTCAGAGGTAAAGAAAGTGAGACTAGAGGTCATGATCGGCTCAAGGTCACACGACCATAAGAAGCAGGACCAGGGTTCCCAGCCCCTGTGCTTTTTTTCTCAGCTGCCGTCTGCTGTCCTGATGTCTTTCCTGCTGAGGCACAGTTCTCTCTGTTGTCACTCGAAGGTCTAGAAAACACCCCAGAGCTTACCCCAACCCCCACCCCACCCCAGAGGCAGCCTGTGCCCTTTTCATCTTCTTGTCCCAGTGCGAAGCAGGCCTGATGGTCCTCTGAGCCCCTTTTCTGTGTCTGTCCTTTCTGCACCTGCCTCAGCCAAGGCTCCCCACCCCCACAGTGTCTTTCCCTTTATGTGACCCCCACTGGGCACCAGTGGCTATTGGGGTATCCTGGGGACAGGTAAGGCATTGACTGACCTGGCTCTGGGCCACTTTCTCCAGGGTACCCTGACCACATGGTGTTCTCTGAGTTCCGCCGCCGCTTTGATGTCCTGGCCCCACACCTGACCAAGAAACATGGGCGCAACTACATCGTGGTAGATGAGAAGCGGGTAGGTGTGAATCCCCCGAATCCCTGCAGGCCCCTCTCCCTTACTAAGACCCCTTTGAGCAACTTTCCATTCTCAGACCTACCTTCCTGTCCCCCCCTAGGGACAGGGCTAGGACAGGGATGCCACACTGGCAGTGTGGCGAAAGCAGCCTAGGGCGTGGACTGTAAGAACAGAGAGGAGCTGCCCTGTTTGGAGGCTGGAGGCTAGAGCTGGGGATGTCTACTCTCTGGTGAGCCAGACACTTATCCAAGAACAGGTAGGGCCAAGGCTTCCCAGAACAAGGACTGATCAGGACTAGTGTTTCAGGCACTGCGCCAATGGCACCTAGGCCTGTCAGCTTGGCCTCTAACCTTGGCAGGGCTCGGTTCCTGCAGCAGGAAGCTGTCCAGAGCGGAGGAAAGCGTCCCTCCTTGGGGAGGATTGTAAGGCAAGACCTCCTTGGTGCTAGGGAAAATATGAAGCTGCTGGGCCCTTGGGCAGCCTGGGTTGGTGAGTCCATAACCACAGAAATGGTGTCCCTCTGTCATTCTAGGCTGCCACCTTGACCCTTAGAGGCAGCTGCTCAGGCAGCCAAAGGGCTCTCTGAGCAGAGAAACCCTACCTTCTTTCCCCATATACTGCCTCAAGTACCCAGCCTGGCTTTGACAGCGCTTCAGACCTTAAAGGAAGGAAGCTGCAGAGTGAACGGGAAGCCTCACAGCGATACTCCGCCTTTCCTCGTGTGTCCCCCTCCCCTTGCCCCTTGAGTCGCAACCACATTCATGGAGCCCTTCACAACCTTCCTTCCATTCTCAGGCCTGCCTCTGTTGCATGAGACCCTCATGTGAATGTAGATGATCCTTCTCACGTGCCGTTGATCTCCATGTACCTGTCACTTCTGGAAATATTCCACCTCCAAAATCTTAACGTTTAACCTGGTCTTCCCTAGCCACGGCCTCCTACCTGTGGGTCTCACTGTTCTCAGAGTACCCGCTCTTTGACTCCCTCAAGACTTCGTATTTCTAGACCCCACCCCATTCTACCCACTCTGTCAGTTCCTGTCTGACAGTACGTCCTTTTCTGCTCAGCCTTTGTCCTCCTTGATTTTTCTGAACTTCCCACAGTACCTGCCCTGCCAGCCTCCCACCCTAAAGAGAGCCAGCACATCCTTTTTGTTTATAAAGAAAAAAAATACATATATATATTATTGGTAGATGTGTGTAATACGTGAAGTTTACATTTGTTTAGGGGAATTGGTACATATATGTAGCACCCTAATCATTTTTGATCCCCCTTTTCCCCTCTGCCTCCTTCTCCCGTCACCTGATTCCCTCCCCCGTTCCAAAAAGTCTGCCTTTACTTTACTGTTTAATTTCTTTATAATTGGGTTTCTGTGCCTGATTATGTCACTGCATTCTTCATTTTTGGGTTCCCAAGAGCTATGAGAGAAAATTAAGCAACAATGTGAACTTGAATCGCTGTAGATTCATGGTCTTCACCCTTAGGTGGGCCGATGGGGTGATTCAGTGAGTCTTCCCCAGCTTCTGTCCTATCTGGCCCTGACCCTGAGCTTCCTCCCAGCAGTGGCCTTGCCTCCGAGCTCTGGTAACATCAAAACTCCAACTTCTTCTACCGTCTTTTTTTTTTTTTTGGCAGTACCAGGAATCAAACTCAGGACCTTATGCATGTCAGACAAGCATTTATTCTACTGAGCTATATCCCCAGCCCCATTCTATGGTCTTCAAACTTCAAACTTCTCTTTTTCTGGTCCTCCTTTTATCCAGTCTCTTCTCTGAGGTTTGGAATCCATCCCTTCTGGTTCCCCAGAAACCTTCGCATCAGTATTAAATCTCTCCCTGTCTTGTGCATTGACCTTCCTGGCTCTTTTCTGTCCTTGGAGACGTGGTCCAGAGATGCCTGGCGGAAGGAGCCCTCCATCAAGTGTCTCATGCCTGACCGTGCCCTGCCTCTCTCTGTCCCGGCCCATCAGTAGTTACGTCCTTCCTGGCCTCATCTCCCTGTGGCTAGAGCCACTTTTCTATCCTATTCCTTGCGTTCTCAGCAGTGTGTGACTTGGCTGGTGGCCCTGTTCCTTTCAGAGCATTATCTGTTCACCTTCTTTGCTGTCTCTGTTCTTCTCGCCCCCTCTGTGCTGTTCTGCTTCCACGCGTCCCTTCAGGGCGGGTCTCGCTCTCCAGTGTACCCCTTGGCTCTGTTCTCTGTCTGCTCCCTCCTCCTGGACAACCTCATTCACACCCATCACTTCAATTACTGCATATATATTGATGACTCCCAGATCAATACCTTAGCCCAGGCTTCTCTCCTGAGCTCCAGACATCCGTTTCCATCCGACTGCCTTCTGGACTTCTCTGCCTGTACCCCTCTGATACCTCAAACTGGCATGTTCCCATCAAACCCTCCTCTCTTCCCAAAGCTTGCGTTCCCTGCCCTGGGGGGTGACACCATTACCTGTTCTGTTGTATGTCAGAAGTCAGCGTAGCCTTACATTTCTTCTTACCCTCCACCCCTATAGTTACCAAGGCCCTGTCCTCTTAACATCTCCTGTTACGCCTTCTGCTTCCTTTCGGGGCAGGCGCTAGCCTCCTTTCTTATGGATCACTGCCTAAAAGGGCCTCCGTCCACCTTCCACCCATTTGGCAGTGGGACCTCCACAAAAGGCAAGTCTGGTTGTGTCCCTCTCTGAGAAGACACTGGCAGGGACCCCAGGGCACCACACACTTACCTCCCATCTCACTCAGTGGTTCCAAAACACTTGGGCTTCCTCTGTGCACTCTGCCCCTGGGCCTTTGCTCATGCTGGTTGTGCTGCCTGAAGTGCCCTCTGCTGTCCTTCCTCTGGCTAATTCCTGCCTGTGTCTGAATTCTCAGCCCAAACAGCACCTCCTGCAGGGTGGTTTTCACAGTCCCCCTTCCTGATTTAGGTGCTTCCTGCTGTATATACTTCACAAGTTCACTGGTCTTGCTCTCCAGGAAGAGTTTCTTCCTCTTGTAGTCACCTCTCTCTCACCAGAGTCAAACACAGTGGCTGACACTGCAGAAGCCCAGCAGAATGGCTTGAGAAATAAATAATGGACTGCTTGGGAGGAGCAAGGGGAGGACCGAGTGACGAGGTGGGGAGGTGCTGGGCATGCTTCCTGACTGAGTGGTGTCTTCTCAGGCGGTGGAGGAGTTGCTGGAGTCCCTGGACCTGGAGAAGAGCAGCTGGTGCATGGGCCTGAGCCGGGTGAGTTGCCCACAGGAGGGCAGTTGGACCCTCACTCCCGGGTAGCCCTTGTGAGACGGCAGTCCCTCCACTCCTGTCTTCCCTGCTCAGTCTTCAGTAGTCTCCCTTCTGCGAGCTGCGTGCCCAGCCCCACCCCAGCTGCTCAGAGGCTGCCCCTTCCTTGCAAGGGGCCCCGTTCAGGTACTGCAAACTCTTTACTTCCCTGCCTTGTGGATAACTGACTTGTTCAGTGCTGTGAACACCTGTGTGATGTCAGGAAGGAGTGGGCCATAAGGAACTTGGCCTGAGTCCTGTGCAGGGAGTGAGGAAGCCCAAAGATCTGGGCTCAGAGGAGGTGGGCCAGGAAGAGCCAGGAGGCGGGAGGGAAAGAGCGCCTGTGGGAGTTATCTACAACTGCCAGCATCCCAGAAGAGCAAGCACCACTTGCCTGCAGGGGGAATTCCTCATCGGACTGGAACGCGATGTGTTAGAGGGAGGCACACCCGGCCTGTGCGTCACACTGCCCCATACCAGTGGCCTAGCCAAGCGCTCCTCCCACAGGCAGGGACCCCTGCACGCCCCTATCCCAGGTGGGGAAGACCGGACAGGTGACAACTGCGTGTGTGCTTTGAGGCCTGGGCTGAAGGGAGGGCAGCGGGGAGCCAGAGAGGGGTTTCTGGATTGTCCTTGTCTGTAGAGAAGGAAGGCACTCTGGGCTCAGGGACTCTTGGGAGGCTGAGTCGGAAGGAAGTGCTTGGAAAAAGCTTGCATATTATTTGTCCCCTCTGTTCTCTGTCGTTTCTGTTGTCTGCCCTGTGTGTTGAGCATTCTGAGTTGGGGCCTGGGTTTCTCCCTCCCGCTCCCCCGCCGCCCCTGGGAACCCCTTTTCCTCAGTCCCCATGTCTGTATCTCCCCATCTCTGGCCCTGCTGTCCTTGGCTTCCCCTTTTCCTCTGGGCCCCGCAGCTCCTGCTGCTCTGTCTCTTGCCTTGCAGTTCTGTGCTTTCTTGTTTTTCTGTGTTCTGTGTCTGTTGTGGCTCCGTGCTCTCCCGGGATCATTTCCTGGTTCTAGTCTCTACTCTGTCCACCTCTACATCTGATTCCCTCCTTCCTCTTTGCCCCTCCCCACCCTACCCCCCGGCCTTTTCTGAGGCTCGGGGGCTGCCAACTGGGCTTCCTTTTGAGCTTGTCTGCAGCCAGAGTCATTCCTTCAGCTGTTCCATGTCTCCTGGTTTACCAGCCCTTCTCCAGGCTCCTCCCCCTCCAGCAGACCGGCCTGCTGCTGGCTGGCACTGGGGGGGGGGGGCTACCCCCCAGGCTGATTCCCAGGTTCCAAAGCATGTCTTGGGCAGGAGCAGACCTGTGTGAGCCAGTTCCAGCTGCCATCTGAGACCTCTGTGGTACCGAGTCCTCTCAGAAGCCCCACTAAATAAAGGGAGCCCCTAGATCCACTTGTGCTCAAGGACAGGGTAGGGGAGGGCACAAGTTTGGGTGTTCGCTCCTGTCTACCTGGGGAGAAGGAGCTTGGACTTGCAGGCTGTGGCTAGCTGAGGGGGGATCCCTACGTGTTTGTTCATCACTAGGCTTTAGAGGAAGGGTCTCCATCAGAGCTCCCAGGGCCCTGAGGGTTTGGGTAAGGACCAGGGAGTCTGAGAGCCTTGTGGCATTGTAAAATCTGTATGAAGGGGTATTTGGGGGCAGAGATGACCCCAAACTGTCATCTAATACTCAAAAGGACCCTTAACCCCACAAGTGTTCAAAAGAGCTCTGAAACTCACTGCCCTAATCTCAGGACCACTCTTTCTCTCTCCTTGTGTTTCTTGGCTGTTCTCTGCCCCCTGCACCAGCACCTCCCTTCTACCCCGGGCAGGTATCTGTGTGTGCTAACCAAGCATGTTTGCGGGGTGGGGGTGGCGCTTGCTCTTCCCTTTCCTCACCCAGTGGAATTTCAGGCTCGTACATTATAGGAAATTGAAACTTGGGTCAGGCTTAAGACCCATGGGGGATCCTACCTAGCCTTACTTGCAGGACTTGGGGAAGTTTCACAAAGGACTGAGCTTTTTACAGGCTGAGCCTCAGGGGACAAGGCTTCTGTAGAATGTTCGGAGACACAGCTCTCTCAGCAGAAAGTTTAGGCTCTCTCCCCATATCCACCCTGAAGGCAGTCTTGATGTGCTCAGAGCCCAGCGGTGTCCTGAGTACATTTACATAACCTGCGTTTCCGTGGAGGCCACATCTTCTGTGCCCCACCAAGGGAGTCTGTGCCAGGTGGAGGTGGGCATATACCTACGTGGTTCCCTTTGCCCTCTCTTTCACCCGACCATTTCTCTTCCCACTCCTCTTCTTCTAATAGGGAGCTTTTACCCAACCCCAGCTCAGGGCAGCAGAGTAAGGCAGGGTGTGGGGGCGCCCAGCTGTTCCGCACTGGGCTGCCCTCCAGCCCCCAAACCTGTAGGACGGGTCCCTTGATGGGGCCAACTCCCGCCCACCTCACATGGGAGAAGGTGAAACCGGGGTGTGTGGAGGGGCGGAGCCCTGACACATGAAAGAGGAGACTGGCTGCAATGAAACCAAGCAGGAGGGCGAAAGGGGCAGGAACTTCCCACCACTCCCTACGCCCTGCTTCCTCTCATGCCACTTCCTGGATCCTCTTCTCAAACCAGACGTCTTCCTCCTGTCCTCTTCACCTGACACCAGGCAGCTGGAGCCAGAGGTTGGGCCCTGCGGTGGGGTACGGCATGGGGGACGTTGACAGTGTTGCTGCCAGTCTTGGGGGAGCATCACATTTATTGCTGGGGGCTCCATCCTCTCCCTAGTTGACCAGGGATTACTTCCTTTCCCTCCTTGCCCCAGGTGCCTTCAGTGTTTGGCTCTCCTGCCTTTCATCCCTCTTTGAAGTTTGATCTCCTTTCTTGATCCTCTCTACCCCATCCCTGCCTGGACCTTCCCCGTCACACCTCCCAAGGCCTGTTCTTGCCCCTCCCCTCTTTTCTTGGACAAGTAGATTTTCAGGCTCTTCCCAAACCGAGGACCACACTCCCTGGCCTGCTGCCTCCCTGTGCCAGCTGCTTGCCCCTCCCTCTCCGCGTCGTGCCTCTCTGTCCTCCCCTAAGCTGCTTGATCCAGTCTCTGGCCCTTGTCTGCTTCCCCCAACAGGTGTTCTTCCGAGCAGGCACATTGGCACGACTTGAGGAGCAGCGGGATGAGCAAACCAGCAGGCACCTGACCCTGTTCCAAGCGGCCTGCAGGGGCTACCTTGCCCGCCAGCATTTTAAGAAGAGAAAGGTGCCGTGCTAGGGACACCCCAGCCTATATAGCCAAGTCCTAGGCAGGAGCGGGACACATGCAGGGACAGGAGGTCTTAGGGTTACGAGTTATCATCGTCTAGGGGAAGGAGATGGGAACCTCCCAGGAGCACCGTGCCCTGGGCCAGTGAGGGGAAGCACTGGTATGCCCAGCAGCAGGGCCATGAGGACTGGTTGGGGTGATCTGTGGAGGGGTGGAGAGGAAGCAGGGCCCAGGCAAAGGTGGGCTCTGGATCACAGGCTGCTCCATGAAGATTAAGGAGCTGTGTCAGCGACTCTTTTTCTTATTAGCAAGTCCATAAAACAGCCGGCACTGCCGCCTCTTGTGTTTCAGCAAGATTAGGTTTTATAGCACAGCCAGGACAGGGTGCTGGAAATAATCAGGCAGCAAATAAAGCAGATGACATTATTCCTAATGACGGTGGAGTGCTTAGTGCCCAGTGTGGTGCTCCTAGGACCACCCACCCCCTGAGAGGTACAGGGAGAAGGAAGCAAGGTGGGGCATGGGAAGAGTGTGACTCAGGGTCAGGAGGCCAGAGGAACAGGCTTGGGGCTTTGCTGGTGGCAGGCCTCACCCTGAGGGGAACTGAGAGCCCTGCATGTGCCGTCCCCACTCCCACTGCAGATCCAGGACCTGGCCATTCGCTGTGTGCAGAAGAATATCAAGAAGAACAAAGGGGTGAAAGACTGGCCCTGGTGGAAGCTCTTTACCACTGTGCGGCCCCTCATCGAAGTACAGCTGTCAGAGGAACAGATCCGAAACAAAGATGTACGTGACTGCCTGGGGCAGCCGGGTCCCTAGGAGGAAATTCGCCTGTGCAAGGGTATTACCACCTCATCTTGGGCTTGAAGGTGCTCCTTGTTTAGTACAAAGAGCTGGGGTCCTTGAACTAAGCCCATGAAGCAGGTGACCTCCAGGGTGCTGGTTGGGCCCCAGGGTAGCCTCTTAAAATTGTGGGCAATATCAGCTTATGGGGAAGGGTCTATGGAGAGAAGCCTTAGAAAGCCATAGCTCCTCTACTGGGAATGTGCCTCCCCTGTGTCCTGTCCTGATCTTCATCGGAATCTCTCATCACAAGGGTACAGGTCCAGGGCCCTCAGCCCCACGTGGTCCTTCACTTTGCCCTCCCTGCCCGCCCTAGGAAGAGATCCAACAGCTGAGAAGCAAGCTTGAGAAAGTGGAGAAGGAGCGGAATGAGCTTCGACTTAACAGTGACCGACTGGAGACCCGGGTGAGTGGCTCCTGGAACCAGACAGACTGGCCCACTGTCACAGGGTGCCCCAGCCCTCAGAGGCCATCCTGGTGTTCTGGCTGAGTAAGACAGGTGCTTCAACTGGCGCTGACCCCTCCCCCCACCCCAGATCTCGGAGCTGACATCGGAGCTGACGGATGAACGTAACACGGGAGAGTCCGCCTCCCAGCTGCTGGACGCAGAGACAGCTGAGAGGCTCCGAGCAGAGAAGGAGATGAAGGAGCTGCAGGTGAGGGCAGGGCTGGGTGAGGATTGCAGACTAGTGATCACTGCAGTCTGCTCCCCGCAAAGCCAGTTGACATCTTCTCCATTAGCCCAGCACCCCTGTCTGTGCTGGTAAGCATGCGATGTGCTGTATGTGGTTTGGGGCGTGAGTGGGGTAAGTGAAGGGGACAACGATGCACCCCACAACTCTGTCTCCTACAGACCCAGTATGATGCGCTGAAGAAGCAAATGGAGGTCATGGAAATGGAGGTCATGGAGGCCCGGCTCATCAGGGCGGCGGAGATCAACGGGGAGGTGGATGACGATGACGCAGGTGGGTCTGAGGTGGAGGACCTGGGTGCTGGCCTAGGTGTCAGTCCCTGACGCCCACCGCTGGTCAGTCATGCCCCGCCTTCAGGCCTGTCTCCCTTTAGGGTATCTCCCACCCCATGCCAGGCTATTCTAAGGCTAAAGTGAATCTGGCAGTGGTGGCACACACTCAGAAGACTGAGGCAGGCATGAGGTCACCCCAGCCTGGGCAACTTGGCAGGATTGTCTCAAAATAAAAACTAAAAAAGCTGGGGCTGGGGGAATAGCTCAGTAATAGAACACCCCTGGTTTGATCCCCAGCACCACCAAAATACTAACATGAAAATAGATGAGAAAGTAAAGGTGCTGATGGGTATAGGAAATTAAAAGCCGTGATAATGACCATGTCTGAGGGCTACCATCCTTGCAGTCCCCAGGGAAAGGACAACACATGTCCCTACGTCACCCCCTCTATAGTGGTTCCTTCCCTGGTTCAAAGCCATCATTCCAGAGATCTTCCTGAGTCTCTCTGGCTAGCTCCACCTGCTGCTGTTTCCTGGCCATCTCCTTCCTCTCTGTGCCATCTTGAAAACTCTTAGCACCTCTCTCCCCAACCCCCGCTACTGTCTGCCCCCAAACCCACAGGGGGCGAGTGGCGGCTGAAATATGAGCGAGCTGTGCGGGAGGTGGACTTCACCAAGAAGCGGCTCCAGCAGGAGTTAGAGGACAAGCTGGAAGCGGAGCAGCAGAGCAAGAGGCAGCTGGAGAGGCGGGTGAGGCTGGCCAGGGAGCAGGGGCCTGTGCCTGCAAGGCAGGGCATGGTGAACAGCTAGAGGCGGGCAGGCCTGGGAAGAACAGGGAAGGTTGGCATGCTAGCCTGTCCTGCAGGGACAACCAGGAATGAACTGCTGATAGGGCATCTTGGGGTTGGTTCTAGGATGGCCCTGCCCTCACCCCTCATCCCCAGATCCTCCCCTGACCACCCACCTCCCTCACCTCACCTTCTGCACCCTTGCTTTTGGGCCTCGCAATGATTGCTGGTGTTGCATCCCATCTTGGTGTCTAGATCGGGGACCTGCAGGCAGACAGTGACGAGAGCCAGCGGGCTCTGCAGCAGCTTAAGAAGAAGTGCCAGAGGCTGACAGCCGAGCTGCAGGACACCAAGCTGCACCTGGAGGGCCAGCAGGTCCGAAACCATGAGCTAGAGAAGAAGCAGAGGAGGTGGGTGGCCCTGCCCGGGGCTCAGAGGGCCTTCTTAAACAGCCACAGATAGGACTCCCTCCCCGACCACCGGAGGGGAGGAAAGAAGGGAAGACCTGAATCTGGCCAGGATGCCTAGCTGGCCGTTCATCCTGGCCTGTGAGTGGAGCCTCACTGCTGAGACCATGTCCCCGCTGCAGGCCCACACAGGCCTCTGTGCAGAGTCTCTGCCCCCTGTGTGCCTACCGCCCCATCCTGGACCCAGTGAGAACAGGCGTAGCCAGCGCCCATGCAGGAACCACTGTGCCCCTGCCCCTGCCCCTGCCCCTGCCCAGCTCCGTCTGCATCGCTCTCCCTTGCCTCCACAAACACACTCTCCCGACTAATGTCGTTAAACTACCGTGCCACTTCCATCTCATTATGGTAATGACACAAAGGAGGGGGGCAGCCCTCACAGGAGCAAATCCAATCTAAATTAATTTCCCTGGCTGGGGATGGGAATGGGACGCCTTTATTAGCAGCACCAAAGAGCCCATACACCCTGGGAACAGCAGGGTGCCCCAGGGAGTAGAAACAGTGCCCATTTCCCCTCTGCAGGGAGGAGCTTCTGGCAGAGGCATCAGTTGCTTCTGTGAAGGGTCCTGGGAGTGAGGGGGGCAGAGCAAAGCACCCCAGCAGCCAGGGTTACCTTGTCCTCCTGGACTTCCTGCCATCTTCCCTGCTGGCTGCTGCTCCGAGGAAAGTGAGGGAAAGGAAGAAGCTTCTCTGTCCCAGCACATGGCAGTCCACTTCCGCTATTCTTCTCTTTACCCCCGTTCTGCCCTTTTACCCAAAAGCTGGCACTCTTGGCAGTACCCCCCTTCTGAGCACCCTGATGACAGTGCCAGCTCGGCCTAGTTACTGTGTCACCACACTCCTGCTGGGCAACTTATTAGGTTTCAGCTGCCCGGAGTTTTCTTACTTTTTTTGACGTGAGATTGGTGGGGGGAAGCTGTTCAATTTCCACAGGAACCTGATTAGCTATTCAGGGAAGGTATTAAGGGGGATTTCAGCAATTTGCTCCTTATTTAGAGTCATTGGGTGGGAAATGGAAGGCTGGTAAGTGGAAGGGTGACAGAAGAGGCCCCCAGTAGTGTGCCCATTGAAGCCCTGCCAGCTGGGCCTGGAAGGAATGCTGGCTTTGAGCCCAGCATGCTGTGTCCTGATGGTGACCTGGGTGCTGTTGGGGCAGGTGGTCTTGGCCAAAGGCTGGTCCCCAAGGGTAGGAACAGGAGCCAGCAGCCCCACATACAGTAGCCAAGTTGACTTGTGGAAAATAAGTTGGATGAGGCAGGAAATCTATTTCTACCTCTTCTGATGCCCAGTCTGCCCTCATCCTGACTCCTTATTCTTTGATCTGTTGAAATGGAAAATGTGGAGACTTAACTCCTAAAGACAAAGTCTGTCTACCTCTTCCCTAGGAGCAGACTGTGGGGTCCTCTTAGGTCCCCTGGGTGAAAAACTTGGCTCAAAGAAATGTCCCCCAACATAGGCGTGGCTGCTCAGCATAACCTCAGAAGCTTATCTGTAACACTTGAATGTTACCCTCACCTCACCACTGGTGCCCCCGTAGGGCTACATACCCTATCCCTAGCCCCGCTTTTATCCCGTCCATATCTATGGCACCACTTCCTGGCAGGCTGTGTATCAGGGACCCAGACTCTGTCCATACCTAAGACCAGTATGCCTCCTCCTAGATTTGACAGCGAGCTCTCACAAGCACATGAGGAGGCCCAGCGAGAGAAGCTGCAGCGGGAGAAGCTGCAGCGGGAAAAGGACATGCTGCTCGCTGAGGCATTCAGCTTGAAGCAACAAATGGAGGTCTGTGGGTCCACCTTTCTTTGGTGCTCTGTCTTCCCTGCAGGCTGGGGCCAGCTCCACACCACCACAGCTTCATCTTCTCTCTTGCTCCAGGAAAAAGACATGGACATTGCAGGTTTCACCCAGAAGGTTGTCTCACTGGAAGCTGAGCTCCACGACATTTCTTCCCAAGAGTCCAAGGATGAAGCCTCTCTGGCCAAGGTCAAGAAGCAGCTACGGGACCTAGAGGCCAAAGTCAAGGATCAGGAAGAGGAGCTAGATGAGCAGGCGGGGACCATCCAGATGCTGGAGCAGGTGCTGGAGGCTTGGTCAAGGGAGGGATGAGGCATGGTAGGAGTCACTGCTAATCGGGGTGTGGGCCAGGGCAGAGCAAAGTCCACATTCACTTACTGACTTGTTTCTTCATTCACCTTCTCACAAAATGTTGAGTGAGTACTTGATCTGTGCCAGCCACAGCGTGAAGGCAATTAAGCATTCCACAAATACAAATCTTGGTTGCACTTTAGTGGTGAGGGGTTCAGGAGGCACTGAGGCCAGGGGGCCATGAGCCCACCCAGCCAGCCTTAGAGCTGCCAAGTTGGTGCAGGGAGCTATAGCCTGTAGGCTAAGTGGAAAAGCTGCAGGATTGTCCGCACTCCCACCAGCCTCTCTTTGGGCCTGTGCCAGAGATCCAGTAAGGGAGTTCAGCTGCTTTGGGGAGGACAGCTACTGCGGAGCAAGGTGCAGGCAAGCAAGGGAACTGGTAGGCGAGATGTTCTCTGCTCCTGGGCTTGGGAGAGCTGCACATTGTGGCAAAGCCCTTCTGGGAAGGAGATCCAATTCCTACTCCTGACTACATCCAGGCTAAGCTGCGTCTAGAGATGGAGATGGAGCGGATGAGGCAGACACATTCCAAAGAGATGGAGAGTCGAGATGAGGAGGTAGAGGAGGCCCGGCAGTCATGTCAGAAGAAGGTATGGTATCTGGGTGGTGATCTGACCCTTACAAACACCCGTTCCCTCATCAGTACTTTAAATTGGGGGGCTTGGTGCCCTTATCTTAGCCACATTGTTCTCCGTTGCCATTCTGGACCAGGAATCTCCTCTCAGCATCCTAGCATGGACTGGGATGTGTTCTCCAGAGCCTGCAGAAAAGCTTGGGTCCTCAAAAAAATCTATGTTCCCTGCCTTGTGTGCAAAGCAGGAGCCTGCCCTATACCAGCTGTGATATTCTAGGGCTGCCTGCAGTCATTTAGCCTGGTTGAGCAGATCCTCACTCTAATGAGGTCTACTGTGGAAGTCACTTTATGGCCCGTCCCCATCCCAGCCACTCTGAAACACTAGGAAATTGAAATACAGTTTGTACTCCTCTAAGGTCACCCATGCTCAGCCCTGCCCCACTGTTTTCCTGAAGACCCAGCATGGAAGGGGACTGCCTGCTCTTGGATTAAAGGGACAGTGAGCCTTTGTCTCATGTCATTCCAGTTAAAACAGATGGAAGTGCAGCTTGAGGAAGAATATGAGGACAAGCAGAAGGCACTTCGGGAGAAGCGGGAGCTGGAGAGCAAGCTCACCACACTCAGTGACCAGGTGCATTGGGATGCCTGCTGCTGGGCCTAGACGTGTGGACCTTGGAGACGGAAAGCTGGGAGCGGGCAGGGGGGAGGTGCTCTGGGGCCCTCACTGTCGCTGCTGCAGGATGGGGGCATGTTGGCTTGTTGGCTGTTGTGATCCTGGCATGTCCAGTATCTTTAATCATTTAGGGGACTCTCCACATAACAGCAGAGATGAGGAGAAGGGTCGGAGATGACATGAGGAGGCCCTGTGGTGGAGCCCAGAGCCTCGACTCTGGTGTCTCCCCAGGTGAGCCAGCGGGACTTTGAGTCAGAGAAGCGGCTGCGGAAGGACCTGAAGCGCACCAAGGCTTTGCTGGCAGATGCCCAGATCATGCTGGACCACCTGAAGAACAATGCCCCCAGCAAGAGGGAGATTGCCCAGCTGAAGAACCAGGTACCTGCTAGGCTTTTTGAGTTCTCTTTCTCTTCGTTCCTCTTTAGTACCTTTTAAGTCCTTGGGAAGGAAAGTGACACTTGCAGAAGCTAGACCTGGTGTGTGTATGTGCTGTGTGGCCTGATTGCCAAGCCCCAAGGTGAAGATCCCTCTAACCATCCCCATCATGAGAGAGGATGCCCATGCGTACACCAGGGTACAGCTTGAACCCTGGGTCTGAAGTGTGGAGGGGGAGGAGGAGGAGAGTGTCTGGGCCCCCTTTTCCCCTTGAGTACCTTGCCCAGCCCTCCTGCTGGCAGGGAAGGGCTAACGTCTCACCCTGGGGCGGGGACGGCTCTGTATTCAGCTGGAAGAGTCAGAGTTCACCTGTGCAGCAGCCGTAAAAGCACGGAAAGCAATGGAGGTGGAGATCGAAGACCTACATCTACAGATTGATGACATCGTCAAGGCCAAGACAGCGGTGAGGCTCCAGAGGATGCAGGGCAGGGCTCCTGGGGTTGCTGCCAAGCGGAGCGTAATGACAGTGGCTGCCTTCACTCCAAACAAGCCCCTTCATGCTAGGGCTTTCTGCAAGGACAGTGGCTTCCCCTCCTCTCCTTCTCTGCACTCAGAACAGAGGCCTGGAAGGAGAGCGGAGGGGAAGGATCTTGACTACAGACCCCAGCATCACAAATAAAGGCAGCTAATGTGTCTGAGAGATGTAAACATGTGCCTCGACATTAGCAGAAGCACCAATAAGAGGACGGCATGGCTTTGGCTTCCCTTCCCTCCCCTGCCCAGCCCACTGACAAGCCAGAGAAGCAGCTAATTAGAGCTTTTATTTAATGCCTCCCTTTTAATTCCCTACCTCTCCCACGGCCCATCCATCGACAGAGAATTCACCACCAGATGTGGTCACCTGTACCTCTACCAGAAATGAGACAGGGGAGGAGGCTAGGTTTAGCTATTGGTTTCTTGACCCGCTAGCTAGTCACCCTGCTGCCGAGAGATGCCAATCTCACGAGCTTGATTTATCCTCGTGACATTTGTGCTCCTCAGCAGTTTTCAGGTGAGTAATTCAAATTCCTTAATTGTGTTAAAAAAGGCTGTTATAAAATTACCATTTTATTTAAATCCGAGTTAATAAATTTCTTGGCAGAGGCTTCCCCAGCTCCCCACAGCCCAGTAACAAGATGGATTGGGCAGAGAAGGAGCCAACGCAGTCATTTTGGTTTGGAATTACAGGCTAATAGATTCATTCATTTCCCGAAGCTGCTGTTGGCTGTCTCTTCCCCGCCCCCAAGGAGTGGACTGGCTGTGGGGGCTGAATGGCACAGGAGTGGGCAGTCCCAGGGGAAAGAGGAGTCCAGGCCAGGGGATGTTAGCAACTGAGGGGTCCTACCCTGAGGCCTGGAGTGGGCAGAGTGTGCGCAGGTCAGGGCCTATGCTGATGGTGCCAGGATGATGGGTCATTTGTTCTGGGCAGACTTTTTCTGTCTTCTCATTAGCCTTGAAAGAGCTGCCAGAAGGCAGTTGTCATTTAGTGCAGAAGCCCAGGGCCTGCCTGTCCTACACAGATGGCCTTTTCCCTCATCTCCCTGCCGAGAACACGGCAGGCAGCTCCCTGAGCATCTCATCCTGGAACCCATCATCTCCCCATCTCACTACCATCCCTCCTTAGAGGAGGTAGCACAGGGACAGGTTTGGACGTGCTGAGGGGTCTTCAGGCACAGCAGGTCTGATGCCCTCTGATTCATCTCTGTCTCTGTCCAGCTGGAGGAGCAGCTGAGCCGCCTTCAGCGTGAGAAGAATGAGATCCAGAACCGGCTAGAAGAGGATCAGGAGGACATGAATGAGCTGATGAAGAAGCACAAGGCCGCCGTGGCTCAGGTACCCCCACTAGGAGTCTCTCACTGTGCTCCATTCAGTCACCATCTTTCTGAGCAACATTTCAGCAGTGCGGAAGCTGGGGCGCCCTGGCCCTCGGTGGGGGAGAGGGCTGTATTTGTGGTTAGGGTGGCCCCACGCCCATGCTCTCGCTTCTTTCCTAGGCCTCACGAGACCTGGCGCAGATGAATGATCTCCAGGCTCAGCTAGAAGAAGCCAACAAGGAGAAGCAAGAGCTGCAGGAGAAGGTGGGCGGCAGGGCTCTCTCAGGAGAGAAGGAGCAGGTCCCTGCATGGGGATACAGCCCTAAGCTCGGAGTATGAAAAGCATCTCTCTCTGCCATTAGTGTTCCACAGAGCAGTGTAAACTAGCAGGAAGAGCTAGGCTTGAAGCCACCGCACTGTAGCAGATATTTTGGCTTTGGCTGCCTCATTTCACATTTCTATTCCCTCTCTGATCCTTAGCAGTCTCCTTTCTCTCTGAAGGGCAAACTCTCTGCCAAGGCCTGGTGCAGGTGGGGAATGCTTCTGGCTCAGGGGCCCCCTCCTTCCTCCCTTCCCTGTGCATCCTTCCCTGCCTCAGCCTTCTGGTCACCATGGTGATATCATCTGCCCCCTCCCTTTCTGGCCTCAATTCTTTCTTCTCTTGTTCCCCAACCCCTTTTCCAGCTCCAAGCCCTCCAGAGCCAGGTGGAATTCCTGGAGCAGTCCATGGTGGACAAGTCCCTGGTGAGCAGGCAGGAAGCAAAGATCCGGGAGCTGGAGACACGCCTGGAGTTTGAAAGGACCCAAGTGAAGCGGCTGGAGGTGGGTTCATTTTTCCTGGTCAGTGGCAAACCAGGCAGGGCTGCCCCAGTGGCTGGAGCCACGCATGCTCACAGAGCTGAGCAGGCCAGGGACACCCCTCAGAAGCCTCTGCCAAGCTGCCAGGCCAGCTGACGGGGCGGGAGCTCCCCTCCTGCGCCTGGTCTGCTCTCTCGGCACCACGGAGCCTGCCTGCTTTGCATTCTGTTTCCGTGCTTGCTTTCTGCCAAGGGACCAGAGCAGCTTAGCTTTTCGTCTTCATATTTTCCTCTGCCACGAGCTCCCCCCTCTTGTCCCCCTCACTCGGCTCTCTGGCAGGGTCATAAATATGCAGCGGATGGCGCCACTGCTCCGAGGGTTGAAGTCTGTTCTCATCGCTCTCTCCTCTCCCCTTCCCTTTTGCATTCCCTTTTTTCCTGCCCTCTCCACTCTGCTTTTTCTCCTTCTCTTGTCATGTTCCTTTGTTATTGTCCTATTCTTTCCTCTCCCTTTGTATTTTTTCCTCTTCCCTGTCTTGTCCCTCTTTCTCACCATCTTCCTGCGTCTTCCTTTCTCCCCTTCCCACCCCTGTGCTCCCGTTATTTTTCATTGTTTAACCCTTCTCTCTCTCTCTCTCTCTCTCTCTCTCTCTCTCTCTATCTATCTCTTTTCTTCATCTTTGTAACCCTGCTTCCTCCCAATGGAATCTCTGTACCCCAATTCAGTCCTTTTTCTTCCAGTCTCTGGAAGCCAGCATGCTCCAGCCCTCCCTCCCTACTAGAGCGGATAGGAAAAAAGAAGCAGGCAGAATCATCTCTCTGGGTTTATACCCCCCTTGCCTTATTTTTAAGTTTTCCTTCCTGAGCTTATCAGCAGTTGTCTGAGCACTGTTAGTCCTGTCTGAGCATTGTGTTCAGGGTGTGGATACTCAGAAGCAGCCCTGCCACCTGCCCCTCCAAGCCCTCAGTCCAGGAAGCAGCGATGGAAGCAAGCAAGCATCCAAGGGCATTGGTAACCTTGACACAGGAAAGGAGTGTGCCTGAAGCTCTCATAACAGGGCCCTGGTCCTTAGGAAAGAGAGAAAACTTTATAGTTCATTTTCTGGCCCCCACAGCCTCAGGATAGTTGATAATATTTTGATTCCCCATTTCACATACAGGAAAGGGTTCTATGACTTACCCAAGGTCACAGAGCTGTCAAGGGCAGAAGAGGCCACTGGGCTGGTGCATATAGGGCCAATCTGCTGGATTTGTCTCCTTTTCTCTTGGACCCCTGGTTCCCTTCTGCTCAGCAAGACTGGTTTGGACTCTTGGTGTTGAACACGAATGGCCCTTAGCAACCTCGTAGCTTGGGTCTATTCCTTTGGAAACATACGGATGGGAAAGCCCATCAGTGGTAGAACTCGGATTAGACCAGATGTACATTGCTTCCCTCACTCTCTGCCCCTGGCTCCATGTCATTCTTGCTCAGCATCCTACTCCCTAGCCAGGGAAAAATCTGTTCAAGTTTCTTGGGGAAGAAAGATTCATTCGTCTTAGAGAGAAAAATCTCTGTTTCCAATCTGAGGACTCTTTAGTCCCTTCCTAACCTGAGAATTCTCAGTAAAGCCAGTTACCTCTGAGCCCAGAATCTTAACTTTTAGGGTTGTGGATTCAGACTCAGAAAAGCCCTGATGACCACAGAGACGCCTACAGGACAGACCCAGGCTCCACAGAGACACCTATACGAGCAGGCGCATGCTCCCTCAATTTTGGCACAATAATAATGACCACAGCGTTTCCTCTGCTGTGATGCCTTCCCATCTACTGCCTTATTTAGTCCTCAAAGACTCTTAGGAGCAGTGTCAACCTTACTGTTTTAAAGAAAAGCCAAGACGCCTAGAGAGGGCTTTAGTTGCCACGTAGCCAGGGGTGTGAGCAGTGAAGTCAGAGCCCGGCTGAGACCAGATGCAGAGCCCTGCTGCACCCCCTTCTGCCTGTCTGGTGACGGACTCACCTGCCGGCCTTTGTCCCCACCTGTCTGCTCAGAGCCTGGCCAGCCGACTCAAAGAAAACATGGAAAAGCTGACTGAGGAGCGGGATCAGCACACTGCAGCTGAGAACCGAGAGAAGGAGCAGAACAAGAGGCTACAGCGGCAGCTCAGAGACACCAAGGAGGAGATGGGCGAGCTTGCCAGGAAAGAGGCAGAAGCGAGCCGCAAGAAGCATGAACTGGTAATGGCCCGCTCTTCCCCCAGGCCCTGAGCTGGGGATCCTCTAAGGAGCGTCAAGTGCGCACCTCAGCCTGGGCTTGTTGTGAGTAGGACAGCCCCAAGGACAGAGAGGCTGATGCCAAGGGTGGCACCAGTTTCTCTCAAGTGAGGCCAGGCCCTACCACCCAGCAACCCCTGAGCAAAGAGAGCTCTGGAGGCCTTTAGCAGCGCCCAGGTAGCTTCTGCCCAGCTGGCAGAGACTTGCTGCAGCTCCTTCTGGACCCCCTGCACACTGGACCCCCTCCCGCTCTTAGGAGATGGACCTGGAGAGCCTGGAGGCTGCTAACCAGAGCCTGCAGGCTGACCTGAAGCTGGCGTTCAAACGTATTGGGGACCTGCAGGCCGCCATTGAGGATGAGATGGAGAGTGACGAGAATGAGGACCTCATCAACAGGTGAGAGAGGTGGCCTCTGGCCCTCTTAACCGCCTCGGGATCCAGGCCATAGGTGACAGCTGCATCCTTTGTTTCCCCATCACTGAACCACCCGCACCCTCTGCTGTAGTTCCAAAACCCAGGCATGGACCTAGGTGAGCTGGAGCTGGAGCAAGGACTGAGGCCGAGGCACCCTCCTCTCAGCCCTGTGCCCCCTCCCCAGGCTTCCTGGGGGCCTGGCTCTCCAGCCCTGCTTATTCTAGATGAGTTATTCCCCCGTTTAGCCGCATTTCCGACGGCGCCTGCCCCCCTCTGGGGAGAGCAGAGATTTAAAGGCTGTGGTGCCTTGTTACTGTGCTAGAGATTTTCTCTCATAAAACCTACCCAGGGAATGGTTTAGGAGAGAGAGAGATTTGTAGTCCTAGGCTAAGGAGAAAGCCACAATGCAGAAAGGACCAGCAGTGTGGGAGGGGGGCCAGGCCTGGCAAAGCTACCTGAGACTAGGCTGGGCAGACTTACAGACCTGTCTGCTTCCCATTCAGGACCAGACCCCCTCTTACAGGCAGATCCAGGACACCTCTTTCCCCTTTGAGATTGGAGATAGGTGCCCAACATAGCCCAGGCCAGGTTCTGAGAACAGCACTGTCCCAGCCACCCTACCAGCCTGGTCTCAGCCAACCTTGAAGAGGAAAGAGAGCTTCAGCTGAGTGGTCCACCACTGATTTTCCTGTCTGCTTTCCCTGGCCCCCTTACCCACCATTTTCTTTCTGTTTCCAGTTTACAGGACATGGTGACAAAGTATCAGAAAAGAAAGAATAAACTGTGAGGACTGGAGCGCATGCGCTCTCTGCCTCTCCCCTTGGGTGTCTAACCACCCCTAACACGGGGCTCCCCACAGGGCCCCTGCTGCATGCCGCATGTGGACACACAGCTTCCCCTCATTCTCCTCCCTAGCTGGTCTCTAATACTAACACTGCTGACTGTCCTCTGGGAGACAGGAGGGCTGGGCTCTGGCAGAGGCAGAGGGCAGGCAGTGGGGTTTGGTCCTCAGAAGGCTGGGCTAGCCTTCACACCTGTGGTATGCAGGATAGTGGCTCCCTCAGTAAGGAATATTCAGGCTCCTTTGGCCATACTTCTGGTCTACCTTCCTGAGTTCCAGCTGACCCTCCCTCACAAGCCAAGTATGGTCCTCCCCCTGGCCTATTCTTTGGGAAGATGTCTGTTCAGGCTGGATTTGTCCAAATCCTTGGGCTCATTTGCCTGAAAAGATCAGAGATGTGTTTCATGTTTAAGGTCTGCCACCTTCCTTTGGCAGGCAAGGATAGAAGGTGAGGGGCATCTAACGGCTGCTTGTTTGGAGAAA
Source organism: Dinomys branickii (assembly GCA_004027595.1). Classification (NCBI taxonomy): domain Eukaryota; kingdom Metazoa; phylum Chordata; class Mammalia; order Rodentia; family Dinomyidae; genus Dinomys; species Dinomys branickii. Next base: position 24,832 of record PVLD010004452.1, read on the forward strand.
GCATTCAGGCAGCTAATCATAGGTCAGTCTGCTGTGGCAGGGGACGGGAACAGGGCCAGTGTGTTTACTTTGCCCCCTGTAGGCACTGAGGTGGGGGTGGGGGCGTGCGGAGGGTGTGTGTTGTCCTGTCTGTTGGGTGGCAGGAAGCCCAGGAAATCTTTTCCCTCTTTCTGGGTGGGAGCTAGACAGCAGACGCAGATTCACAGGCCTTCAACATGATCTGGCCGATGCTCTGTCAAGGTTGACAGGATTTTTTTTTTTAGTGTGGCACTGGATTTCCTCCCCCACTCCCTTGCCTGGCAGGCCTCTTCCCCTGGTCAGGATGGGCTGGCGGCCGTGCAAAGGACTCCGTGAGAGCTAATGATAAATGTAATAGTGTGTAACAGTGATAGAGGGCCGCTGGAGCCCGGTTGTCACACACAATTAATATCCCCCGCCGTTCTGTCTCCGTTTGTTTGTTCCCCCGCGATTCGGCTCCCAGTTAACTAATAGCACATGAGCCCAGACATAAATTGTATTTGACATGAGGTTTAATTCCAACCATTTAAAATTTCAACTGCCCCCTGAGCCCGGCTGCCCCTGGAGTTTGTTTACAGGCCTGATTATTTAAGGAAAAGAACCCAAACATCATCTGGATACTTGCAACTAAGGGAAGGTGAGGGCAGGGAGGCCAGCTTCTCAACCCGTTTGCTGCTCTGAATGTAAGGAGGAAAATTCGTATTCTGGGCCCATGTCTGTCTGTCCCCTGTGTGTTCCAGCCCTGCCATCCTTGGGCAGTAGGAGCTTCGAGTGCTGATAAAAATGTGCATTTAAGATCATATTCCAAACCAGTGCCAAGCACACACAGACTTGCATGCATGCGCGTGAGCGCGCGCACACACACACACACACACACACACACACACACACACCAGCAGCACTCGGCGCAGGCGCGTGGGAACGTGCGGTTCTAACCGGATTCCCGCTGACAGCAGAGTTGGTGTGGCTCTTTGCTGAGCAGCACTGGGCCCCAGCTCCAAGTTATCAAGTGAGCATGCTAAGGCGGGCAGAAAAATAATGTTTCGATTTACTTAGAGATACAGTTGTTATTGCCATAACCTTAATGAAAGCAGTAAACAGTGCAGTATTAAGGGAGATTTATACAGAAATGCTTTTAACATGTAGACATAGATTTTGCGATGCGTACAGCACCTCCTTTCTAAAGGCAATCAATATGGTTATGAACGGCCATGATAAATTACGGGCTCTGAGGCTACAGAGGGAGGTTTTTTGCAAGGATGTATAAATCAGGTGGTATTGGCGTTCCATGGGCCCTGTACCCCACAGTAAATCTGCCAGGGTTGGATGGGCACAGGGCTTGCATTAGCAGTTTTGGGGCTGTCTGCTAAACTCCTGTTTACCCGGGGCATCAGTCAGCCTCGTCTTTGTTATAATTCTATATTTGATGGAAACCCATAAAATATGCTACTTTGTTCCCGTCCCCGAGAGTCAGGCTCCCTTGGTCCCCAGAACTGAGTCTGATGGTTTCTTCTGCTGTGCATGTATGCGTGTGTGTGTACATGTTTGCATGTACCTGTGTGGCTGTTTATTCAAGAACATAATTCAGGGACAGGGCTGCTCCTGTTGATACAGAAGAAAGGAAATTTATATCAAGGAGAAATCCCAGCCTACCCATACCAGGAGAACTTGGTGAGGAGATATTTTGCCACATTTGAAAAGCGTTCTTGTTCAGAAGCCATCTCCAAGCCCCAGTGACTTTATGTGGGGGAGTCACCATGACTCTAGCCTCAGAACTGGACTCATTTGGGCTTGCCTGCGAGTTCTGGGGTCAGGCTGGCTAGATGTTGCAGTGGGGAGCAAAAGCGAGAGGCTGCCTGAGGGAAGAGAGAGGAGACAGCGAGTCCAGCTCTTGTCTGCAACTTTCTGAGCCTGGTTGGGCCTCTTGGGGCAATCTGGATCCTGAAGCCTCGCTGGTCCCAGGGTACTGCGGATGCCCACCCCTCTCCTTTTCCTTCCTCTGTTTCTTAAGGGCCATGGAAGCCACAGGGTGGGCCTGCAGTATGGCTGATGCCTCCTTAGGCCAGTGCCTAAGCTGGTGCTGCCACCACCTAAGGAGACCTCCACGTGTGACACCCTTCTCTTCCTGCCCCATGGCTAGCCCTGTGCATAGTAAAATGGCCCCAGCGGCAGTCACCATCTGGGATGAGGCAGATAAACACAGCAGCATAGACTTCAGAGGTAGCTGAGGGCCCAGGATTCTTTTTAACCGGAAGCCATTTGAGTGTGATTGCTCAATGGCTGGACTTCCTCTCATGCTCATTAGGGTGACCAGCTGGACAGTGGCCCATCACCAATACTTGGGGTCTTCTCAGTGGCTGTCACAGTGTGACTTGCCAAGTAGGGACAATTTCCTTGTAAGTGGTATACTCGGTCTAACCTCTCTGTTTTCCCTGACTCACCAGTGTGCATGCTGCCCACTTCCCACCCTGCCCAAGACACCCCCCACTCCCCTTCATCCCTCCCTTCTGGGCAGTGGACAGTCACCACCTGCCCAGCTTTGCCTACCTATCTGCTCCTCACGCCTACAGTGAGGGGGACTCAGATGTGGACTCAGAGCTGGAGGACCGGGTCGACGGGGTCAAGTCCTGGTTGTCAAAAAACAAGGGACCTTCTAAGGCAGCTTCTGATGACGGCAGCTTGAAGAGTTCTAGGTAAGTACGTGGCCTTGGGCTGGGAGGAAAAGCCATCTTGGGCTATCAGGAGTGGACGAGCAGTGCCATGGTGCCAGGAAGACAGACCTCACACCGTCTGTGTCGCCCTTCTGCCACGAGGGGCCCAGGTGTCTCCCGACCTGTGGCATGTGCCCCGGAAGAGGCGAGCTGCTTCTGAGCCAGGCTCCGTCTCCCTTGCTTTCCCTAGGTAACTTTTCCTGTGAGGTTCCGGACTCTGGTATAGGTTTAACTTCATCCTCAGTTATTTATTCAACAAACGTCAGTGAAGCCCCCTTACAGTTTGGGCCCTTGGAATCAAAACTGAGATGGATCCAGCTCTGGATCTCTTTTGTCCTTATAGAAATAGCAACGGAAAACTCACTGTGCCTCAGAGGCCTGTCATAGCCACAGCCACATTTCTAACTCCCTGCTCGTTCTTTCCTTTCTCTAATCTTTCCACTGCCTGCCCAGAAACTTCCTGATGATACACTTCCAAAGGTGAAATTTGCTCCCTATTTTCTAGCCTGTCATGATCTTCTCATCATACAGACAGCTACCTCTGTATTTTTTTTTTTTAATCTTTTTGAAACAGGGTCTCGCTATGCAGTTCAGGCTGGCCTTGAGCTTACTTTGTACCCCAGGCTGGTCTTGAACTCTTGACGATCCTCTTGCCTCAGCCTCTCGAGTGCTGGGATTACAGGCGTGCGCCACCACACCCAGCATACGGCTACCTCTGAAAGCCCAGGTTTCCCCCTTTCCATACCCACTGGCCAGCATAGCAGCAGGGAGGAGCAACTCTCCTCAGCTCCCACTCATTCTAGGGCCACATCCTGGCTGGTCGTGCCTCTCTCTCAGACACACACACACACACACACACACACACACACAGAGGGTCCCTATCCTGATCTGATCCTCCAAAGTGCACCCCCCAGCCCCTCCACAAGACTGCTGGTGGGCTGGGTAGAAAACGTCATATCCTCCCCCTCCTCCAGCTCCCCCAAGACCCCTTCTCCAGGCCCACCCCCTCACGACCAGCATCCAGCAGCCTCCTCTAATGGACTTAATTTATTCGGCCAAACAACATTGTGTTATTGCCGATAATGCCGCCTCCCCCACCCTACTGCCGTTCACCGCGGAGGGGCATGAGGCTCCAGGTAGTTGACAATGAAATAAATTGAACTAAACGTTTTAGAGGGGGAAAAGTGATGAAATAGAACAATAGTCTAATTTACATGACATTCTCCATGAAGCTATTTTCACTGACGCAAATTATTTTGCTTCATTTCCTCCACGCTCTCGCCACCACTTTGCCAGGGCTGCTGTGGTTTTCTCCTCCTTTCTCCTCCCTCCCCCTGTGTCTTTATTCTCAAGGTTTAATTCCTGTTCCTCTTCTCTCTCTCTCTGTCTCTCTCTCCCCCGTGCCCTGCATCCACTCGTACTCGGGGTCCTCTCCTTGGGGCCTCACATCGCCCTTAGAACGGCCCTAAACAGCCTCCCGAAGGAGGGCAAGGGGGCGGAGGACAGGCCGGCCTCTGCGCTGAGCTCACTCAGCTACCGCAAGAGGCTCACCCTGAAGGACTCCATCGGGGGCACAGGGGATGAGGACTCACTCTTCACCACCCTGAGTGAGCGCGCTGCCTCCCCTGAGAGGCCACCCAGGAAGGCCCGCACAGGTCTGAGGGAAGAACCGGGCCAGGACAAGAGGTCCAAGGAGCCAGATGACGGTGGCTCCATCTTCTCAGAGACGGGAAGCCGGGCCAGCAGGGGGCTGGAGAAGCGGTGGGGCTCAGACTTTGACCGAGCCTCAGCGGTCTCTGCACCAGTCAGCAGGGCTTCCTCAGCCACACGCCGTGGCTCCGGCGAGGAAGGAGCCCGCTCCTCCCTCAGCTTCTCGCTGTCAGGCTCACCCAGCTCCCGCCGAAGTACCTCCCGGCTTGGCAGCCTGTCAAGAACCTTAAGCCCTTCCTGGAGCCAAATCTCAGGCCTGGGCCGAGAGAGCCCTGACTCTCGTCTGTCCCTGGGCCGGAGCTGCCTGGATGAGTGGGATGACGGAGCCAGTGCGGCCCTGAGTGAGGCGCACTCACAGTTGAGCCACCCATCGCTGGCCCGCAGTCTGTCCGTGCCGCCCCAGCCACGGGGCTCAGCCTCCACCCCTGAAGAACCTCTCGGCTCCAGTGCCCGCTCCGCCCGCCAGCGCTCCTACCTGGACCCGGACCTGGAGGCGGCCATCAATGAAGTCTTGAGCTACAAACCTGTCACATTCCAGCGGAGCAGTCTGGAGCCTGACTCTGAGGAGGATGACAAGAAGAGTGTCCGAAGTGCCCGGAGTGCCCAGCTGGACCTCCCAGAGCGAGGCACCAGCATCCGCCGCTCTGCCTCTGCCGCTGACGTGTCTGTGTCACGTGGTGGCCACAAGAGCCGGAGCAAGCACAGGAGCAGAAGGGGCAGCTCCAGTTCCAGCTCCAGCTCTAGCACCAGCTCCGAAGGCTCCTCAGAGCACAGGCGGCGGAAGAAAGGGCGCTCTCGGAAGAGGAAGAAGTCCAAATCAAGAAGGAGGAGAACCAAGACAGAGTCCTCCTCCTCCTCCTCCTCCTCCTCCTCCTCATCCAGTGGCTCAACTGTCTCAGGCCACAGCCGCTCAAGTGTGAAGAAGGGTCCAGCCGCGGAAAGTGAGGAGGCCGAGCGGCGGTCCAAGAAGGAGGAGAAGAAGCGCAAGAAAGAGGTGGACGGCCTGATGATGCGCTACCTGTACCGGCCGGAGAGCGACTAGTGTAGTAGGTGACACCTGGCGTGGAGTGCAGCACGGTGTGTCCCACCCAGCGTGAACTAACATGCTCTCTGCCCCACTGGCCACCCCTTGGGCCCTCCCTGCATCCCTCTTGGGCCAGCCTGGGGCCAGAAAGATGGTTAGTTCCGGAGTCCTGAGCCAAATCAGCTGACTTTCTGGGAATGTTCATTGTATAGCTCTTACTCCCTAACCCCTTACCCTCAGCCAGGGCCCGGCCTCCTGTGCCGTATGTAATTCTCACAACAGCCCCATAACAGTGTCTGATGAGCCCTGTTTCACAGAAGAGAAAGCCAGGGCTCAGAGAGCCTAAATCCTTTGTCAGAGTCACACAGCTGGGAAGCAGTGTTGCCAGTAGCTGAAAGGGATCTGTTTAGCTCCAACATTCTTACCTGCTTCGGTGGCTGAAGGCAGAGCACACAGGTGAAATGTGAGTGCCAGGCAGCACCCATATGAGAACTTTCACCCATGCATGGCCTTGTCAAGCTGGGCCCTGAAAGGACTCTAGCTGAGACCCCACTGTGGGTTGGTGCATCAGTAGCCACAACATAGTACGCGGCCTTTTGCTGTGCTTCCCCCGGCTACCAAAGCCACCTTCATCCCTGGCATGGACCTCAAGCCTGGGAGGACAAGGCTCACAAGCCTGCAGCCCACACAGCACCACACCCAAGAGCAGACCCAGGAGACGCCTGACACCCTCCCCAGCCTCCCACCTGCACACGGCCCACACATGGGCGTCACCTCAGTTCGGCTCATCTTGTAAAGCTCTAATGAATAGAAATTAGCAGCAGCTGAGTGACAGCCCCCTCCTGGTTCCCCTGCCTCCCCCAGCTCTTCTCCCTGTGGGAAGTTAGGCCCTTTATGCCCACACCCCCACTGTGGAAGGGAGGCAGAGCCTGACTCACTGGAATCCTATTGTTGCCAGTTTCCCTGGTGGGTGGTGACATTTTGGATCATCCCAGCTATGTGAAGTGTTTTCGGCATGGTACCCTTCAGGCCAAGCTTGCTGCTTCCCAGGAGGTACAACCTCAGCGTGTAGCCCCCTGGGGCTCAGGTGATTGTTTCCCCGATGCATGAACTAACACACACCTGTCGCATGCTTGTGCCTCCCAGAGGGGCTGGACGGATGCACTGACTTTGGGTGGGTGTAACAAAAGCAACCAGCTGAAGATCCTTTAGGGGATGGAGCAAGTAGAAGTGAATCTTTCCCTGCAGCTGCCTGGAGATGGGCGATGGGATGAGATTGGGAGTGTGGGGTAGGGGCGATAGAACACGAGCCCAGACCAGGCACTCGGCCAGCTCTTCCCTGAGATCCACGCTGTTCTAAAACCAAGCCCTAGGTCTGGACACAGCTCTGCTGTTTTACCCATGTGGCAGATGGTTGCACGGGGCTCTGGGGAAAGCAGGAAGCATCTCAGTTGCACTAGAGAGTAGTTGTTGTCAGCTCCATATGAGAAAAGACGAGTCAAAATATTTTGTCTGCCATCTCCACCTTCCCCTTAGCAGCCTTGCTAAATGCCCTGCAGCCGGGGCAGGAAGTCAGTGGCTACATGGAAACAGAACTCTAGAAAGCATTTTAGAAAAAAAAAAAAAAAAGAAGGCCAGGCCCTTCTGCACCCTACCTAAGGAAACACTGGCCATCCCATGCTGACTGGTGACTGGCAGATTTCAGATCCCAATGCCCTCAGCCCACTGTCACCCCTGACCTGACAGCCAGCAAGAACAAAAAAGCAGAAAGCCTGTTTCTTCTGCCATCAACTAGCTTCATTCCTCTTGTCCACCAGGAGAGCAGGAGTGGTCCTGCTTCCCCTTACTCCCCGCGCACAGAGGACTGGATTCACCATTGGCTGAGTGGCCTCCACCCAGAACTTCACCAACCAGCACTGAGCTGGATCAAAAAGGCAGGGAGGGAGGGCCTGGCTGGCACTCAGCACTCGCTGACTGTGGGATAGATCCACTGCCAAGGATCAGGGAAGGGGTGGGGACAGAGCTGAAGCTTAGCTTCCCATCTGATGACGCGAATCAAGGAGAATTTAAGAATTCGGAACCCAAATGAAGCATCCTAGCAAAGTCAGGGGAGGGGAACTGCTACCCTGGGCTCTCTCCCAGCAGGAATTAGCTTATGTACCAAATTGTTTGTGACAGCACTGAGCAGGAGACACTGGCTTGTGGGGAGGAAGGCTTTTTAAACAATTTGGTTAAAATGTTCCAGTTGCCAGCCCTGACTCTTACCCTGGGGAGGATGGGAGCTGCCTGCTGTTGGCCTGCTGATGGCTCTGACAATAGAAGCCACTGAGGAGACTGGCTAAAGAGAGCACAAGGTAGAAGCCAGGGCATCCTGTGGATCAACAGCTGAGGAGAGAGCAGAACACAGAATTTACCATGTCCCTGGCTGCCTCCCCTCCTGCCTAGGGTCAAGGTGGAACAGTATAGAAACCTGATTGTTATTTCCCCAGGTGTCTAGAGTGTGGGCACAGGAATTGGGGGTTCTGGAACACAGAGCCATATTGAACAGTTCACACCGGCTGGGGCTCTCCGGCAGCACCTTATCTGTACCTGGAGCCTTGGCATCTGCCTTGCCACCCTCCACCCACAAAACAATCTTGCTGTCCTTTTTCAAAGCCACGCATTCCTTTGCCTAACAGCAGAACTTTATAGCACTGGGTACCCAGAAATTCTGTGTAGAAAATGAAAACAAAGCCAAGTCTCACTAATATAGAATTCAGATAACCTCACAGCTAAAATAATCCCCATTTTTCCCCTGTGTTGCACAGCTAACACTGAGCTTTGTAATTTTGTCCCAGAGATACCTCAGAGTCCTTAAGTGCCTTGGGCCCATCAAAGTAAGGCTCATTTACGTTCAGTCTGGTTTGTGTTAAGTGTGTTTTGTGCTATTCTGGCTCCTTTAAAAAAATGTTAATTCATTCATGAGAAATAGATAACTATTACCAGACTGCCCCAGTCCTGAGCCATTTTGCATAATTGAACATGTATTCTCTCAAGCTCTTCCCCCCATCCTGGGAGTGGAGAGGCACAGGCACTGAGAGACCTGTCTTTACACGCTCCTGGGCACTCACCCAGGGCAGCAGGAAAATTCAGGCTTGGTCTCGTTTCTTCTCAGTTACCCAGTCTAGTGAGAGTCGAGTCCTCCCAAGACTTTGAGGTCTGGCTTTGTGCTGGCTGCAGGACCTTGGGCAAGATGTTTCATCTCTTTGAACCAGCTTCCTTGTCATATTCTATGCATAGACTTGCCTGCAAGAATAGGTCACCATTTCTAGAAGGTCTAGGCCTGTGTCTCATACACAGGAGGACCCAGTGAGCAAATACTTTCTTCTGAATCTCTTGCCTGCACCTTAGAGGACACTAAGAATGTGGTTCTTCTTCCTTCCGGAACCCTGTTTCTCCTCTTGTATTTTGGTGATGGAACTTTAAAATGAAGGACCCTCCTCGAATTCTCAAATCAGAAACGTAGGCCATGGGCTGGGGATATAGCTCAGTGGAATAAGCGCCTGCCTAGCAAGCGCAGGGTCCTGAGTTCGATCCCCGGTACCGCAAAAAAAAAAAAAAAAGAAATGTAGGCCATAAGGATCATGGATTTTCTTTGTCCATAAATAGAATCTCTCTAGGGCCTAGAAGCCAATCTGTGTCCCTCTGCTGCTCAGAGCGCAGAGCAGCAGCTTTAGGGACCTGACTGTGTGCGGGGCATCGGTAGGGGAGAAAGCTGTATTTGCTCCACCGGTGTTGACATTGCAGTGCTACGGTGAAGGTAGGGAGGCGGCTCCAAGGCTTTGGTCAAGAAAAAAGGCGAATGGAGCCGGTGCGTCTTCCCTTATTAGATGTGATTTGCCCCCCTGGGCGTGATGCTTCCTGCCTTTAGAGGACTAGCTGGAGGCTTTCAGAGCCAAGGGCCTGAAGCAGACTTGTTATATAAGGGGTAGGGTTTTTATTTTTCCCACCGGGCCCCCCGACACAGAGATCTTCCTGGTCTCCATTCCTTGGGGTAAATGGAGGATGCCGTGGTCAAGGGTTTCTACCTTCTGCTCCTCTCAGAAGGAATCATTTTAGGAGTAACTGACCTGGGAGATGTCCTGCCTTACACACATTACAACCACGTAACTCCCAGACCTCCAGTCTCCGTCCGTGTGGTTCACGGACAGCCTGCACCTGCACCTTCTGAGGAGGGAACTGAAAATGCAGGATCTCTGGGTTCCACCGAAGAGCTACTAAGACAAAAGTTCTGGGAGGAAGGACCCAGGAATTGGCCGCTGATTCTTAAGCCTGCTTAAGTCCCTAGCCCACTGCTCTCTAGCAGCCCTCTCATAGGATTTTTAAAGACTTTCCGAGTCAAAACAGTGTGCTCTTTTCTCTGACTACTTCTAGTAAGCCAAGGAAAGTCTGCACTTAGCAACATCTGGTTTCTTGGGGTGCTCTGACATGGCTGTGTGGGCCTCTCCAGAACCAAAGGCTTTGGTGCCACAGTGTAAGAGTGTCATCCATCCATGACCTTGCTCCTTTCTCCCTGCAGCCCCACCAGCCACTGGAAGTCCCCTCCCCCTGGCCAGTCAGATGATGAGCACGACCCTCTGGACAGCACCTCCAGACCCCGATACTCCCACAACTATCTGAGTGACAGCGACACAGAAGCCAAGCTGATGGAGACCAACGCATAGCCCAGGAGAGTGGCTCGCAGCCCTCCCACCCTGGCTGCCTCTCCCAGGAAGTGGCAGGGCACCAGTCCCTCTGCCTGACTGATCTGCAAGGGACACACCCTGACCCTGTGCCGTCAGAGGGATTGTCTAGGCTGTGGGTGTCTGAGATCTCCATGTGGAGGTGGGGGGAAAAGGAGTTTCTGAAAAGAGAACTTTTTTCTCCTCCCTGCTCAAAAATGCCACTCAAAGCTTCTTCCCTGGGCCACCATGGACAGTAGTGGGTGACCTGCCACAGCACGGAGCCAGCAAGTTGACCTCCATGTCAGCCCCCTGCTCAGGGACAGTGGACAGTTTGCCAGCGGGGCCACTCAACAGTTGCTGGGTCCACAGGGAGGAGCCGGGAGGGAACAGCCACTCCTTCCCTCTGGTCTGGGGTGAGGGCTTTCTCTTCTCAGTGCCTGCTGTCTCTTTACTTTTTAATTTAAATACTCAACCTCTCCATCTCGGCTGCATCCCTGAGAGTGAGAGGGGCTGCAGTGGCAGCTAGGCCCGGGGACTCGGGAATCTCCTCTCCATCTTCACTGCTCCAGGCACCCGGAGACTGGTGGGGAGGCTGTCAGGTGCTTCTGGGTTGGGCTAAGCAAGCCGTCGTGCATAGGTGCCATTGGCACTTCCAGCCCCACCCACCCTCTGCATCTCATCCCTGTTAAGTGCAATGACCTATTTAAGAGTGAACCCATTTCACCTATGCCACAGCGGGGCCCACCAAGCACTGCATCCCTCCGTGTCCACGCTGCCCACTGTAAGCTCCGCCTGAAAGCACAGGTCTTGGGGGGAGGCTTACAGTGGGATCAACCGAAGATGGGAGCTTTGCCCCATGCTGGTGTGTGTTACACACAAATCCTCACCCTGTCCTGAGGCTATGTCATCTTCCCTCTCCCCCCAGACATGGCAATAATCTGTCTGGAGGTCCCAGCTCCCCTTCCAAAGGTTATCCTGTCACCTCCATCAGACTCGGGGGCCCACAGGCAGGGCCTGCTGCTGCTCCAGTCTGCTGTCCCCATTCTTCCTGTAACTGGTTTGTACTCATTGGGCTGTGCTCTCCCTGTTTACCTGACGTGTGGAAATAAAGGCCCCTTTCCTCCTGGCTGCACCGTGTTTCCTCTCTTTCTTCAGGCCCAGGGAAGGTCACTGCGGGGCGGGGGAAGAAGCAGGATTCTGATGGGGATGCAGGAGAGGCCTGTTCCTGTGTCTGAGGAGGGCTGCTAGAGTCTCGGCATGTCCTTTGTGGCAGGCAAAGGTCGTGGGATGAGCAGACTGATCAAGACACAGCTGCAGCTGTGGGTTATAATCCAAGCCTTTCCTTCTGTGGCCCCAGAGGGGATGTTGCTGTCCACGTGACTGTTAAATCCCACCAACAAGTCTATTTCTTTTTCCTTTCTTCTCTCTCATCTCTCTTCTCCTCTGCAAGGCTTTCTCATAGCTTAATTTTAGTCATTCCAAAGGTGAATTTTATTTTATCAGAACTTAACAGGACTCGCTCTGGCTCCCAGCCTGGCCTTGCCCAAGGGGAACTTGAATAGGCGGGGGATGCTGTCTTCTACGCCCTGCTCAGCCCCGGTCTGCAGGCGCAGTCCATGTCTTGTCCCTTTAAGAGCTAAGAGGCAGCTCATGTCAAAGGGTAAGAAACAAATGACTCTTACTTCCCCTTCCTCCTCCTCTAACACTGCCAGTTATAATCCCTGTACTCGTCACGTGGTCTGGGCAGGGTGTCAGACAGCCCCCATGTCAAGGCTGTGGTGATACCAGCCACCCGAAAGGTCAAGAAAGGAGAAAGCTCACCCCCAAAACAAGTGTGAAATGAATCCCTTTACCAAAGGACACTGCCCTCGCTGCTGCCCCAAAATAGAGGGATAAAAATAAAGTTACTTAAAAAAAAAAGAAAAGACTATTGACTCATGTTCAGTTCCGTCACTCACATCTTATACTCCTTTTATTCTCTCTCTCTCTCCCGGGAGCTAGTGTGACAAATTCCCTGCCAGCTGGCGACAAGTTCCCAGCTCTGTTCACCCAAACCAAACCCAGCCTCTGGTTCACTGGAGAGTCCACCATCCGACTCCGGTAGCCTGGCCTACAGTAAAAGGCTTTGCTCGACTCAGAAGACTTGTGTCACTTATATATTCATTTGCTCAACAGTTGAGGAAGATTTCTTAACTTCCTGTTGTGATCTAGGCACTATCCTAGGTGTTGGGCATGGATAAAACCCCTTCCTGAAGTGGGTAAATTCTAGTGGGGGAGTTAGGCACACAGGGTATGTGCTGCATCTGCTGGTATGTGCTAGCTTGGGGTGAGCAGAGAGGAATAAATCACAGTGCTTGTCCTCCTGGGGCTTGTGGACTAGGGCTGGAGCAGACCCATGCAGAATAAAGCAGAGCAGCCATATTATGGAGGGAAACATTCTCTTTCGGGGAGCAGAGGGCCTGGGAAGGATTCCAGAAGGAGCTGGCGTTCGGGGCTGGGACTGGCAGAAACGATAGTATTTCCACAGGTAGAGATTGCTGGGACAGGTGCTTAAGCAAAGATCTTGGCATAGGGAAAGATGCTGGTAGAGCATGCCACAGGCTGTCTGGAGAAGCCAAAGGACGTGACCTCAAATGACCAGTGCTTCTCCAAGTCTCAGCAAAGCCCCTTGGCCAGTGTGCTGGACTCCAGCCTGGAAAGAGACAACTCCCTTAGCACGGACTCCCAGAGAAGTCCGGGGGACTAAAGGCTGTCAAAGCCTGCCTTCCCTTTGGGTGCACCTGAAGAGCCCCGCTCTCACGGCTCTGCAAGCCTCCGAGATGAATGTGACTCCTGTGAAACAAAGCCAGTCTGTCCTGGTGCCAGACTGAAAGCCACCCTGCTAAATCCTCCTCTCTAATCTCAACCCCCTCAGGACCCCTCCGACTGCTGAATAAGAGGCAAGGGTAGGAACCGAAGCCCTGCAGGACTCCCCATAGTACCCAGAGATTACAGTAGCAGGCGGTGACCCCGGAGCGACCTCCTTTTGTCCTTGTGGCCCCCTGGCAGATGATCCCCGTTGTCCTCCCATCTACCGCCCAATGCCTGGTGGCACAGACACTTAGCGATTTGCTCCCTAATTGTCCCCCAGCTAGGCTGCGCAGATGCCGCTCTTTAATCTCTCCTGATAAATGAATCGCGCTGCTCCTTTAATCATATGTTCATATCCAAGCCAATTTGAATCAATTTGGCAGGAAGCGTGTTGCAAGAGATGCCATGACTGCTGTTTCTCCCCCTAGGGTCCCGGAGCCTGCACAACTGCTGCCCTCATCCTCAGCAAAGAGCCCAGGAGGCCCGTGGAGGAGAGACGCTCCTTCCTGAGCGGTGGGGACTTTTAAAGTCATCTCCTTCACTCCTGTCCTACAAGCAAGCTGTGTGGGACTGGAAGATGGATTCCCAAAGGCCTCAGAAGTGGGAGGGAGGAAGATGAGCCCGTAGCCTGCCTTGGTCACTGATGAAAGGGCCCCATTATCATTCCCGTGAGAAAGTGCTGTCTTAAATCTAACCTTAATCCTCTCTGTTCCCTTTTCATTTTCCCTGAGCTGTTTCTCAGGCAAGCTGGAACACTTCATCCCCTTTTATACAGCAACATTCCAGATCAGTCTATGATCACTGGTCCTCGCCTGCTACTGTCGGCCGCCCCACTCCTTCCATCTTCCGCTACAACACAGTCTGATCTAAAACCTCCAGCCTGGTGGGCGGTCCCGGACATGCGTGGTCATGCGCCGAATTATGCTGAGTTGGGGGCTTCGGCCTTTTCACCTCCCGAGTGGTGTCCACGTGCAGCAGGGAAAACAAAGCAAAAGTAAGCTAAGCCTGCTCGAACGAAGGCTTTTGGCCCTGGTGCTGTGATCCTGGAAGACTGGCTTTAAAACGCTGGCCTCCGTTTCCCCATACATGAAATATTCGTGGTAACAAAATACATTCGTATTCGTGGCAACAAAAACCTTTGGCTCCTAAATTCAGGGCGCCCCCGCACTGTGCAATAGCATCTCGTGCCCCACCCCTTTATCCTCCCCCCCCCCCCGGGTGGAGTCAGAAGAACCCCGAGGGCCTGGGAGGAACACCTCCAGGCTCGAGAGGTCCGTCTGGGGTTGGTGTCTGGGCAGTCGTTCCTTTGCACTTTAGCGACCTGGTTCATTTCCTATTCTTCCCTCGTCCCTTCTCTGCTAGTCTAGGCAGGTGCCCTGGCATTCACTGTGAAAGCAGGGAGTCAGCGGAGAACCCGACCTCTTCTGAAGCCCCCAGCCCCGCAGGCACAGTGGCCAGGGGCTCGCCGGGGGGGTGGAAGTTCTTCCCACCCATCCTAGAAACCACGCCCCTTAAAAGGGCAATGTTCTTGTTGTGGCAGGTGTTTGTTTCCAGTGGTGCTGGGGATCCAGCCCAAGGCCTTTTGCATGGTAGCCAAGGATCTACCCCTAAACCACATCCCCAGCCCTGCAATGTTTAGTTTTGCCTTAAACTGGCGACAGGGCCGAGTCCATGGAGCTGTCCTTTAATAATTACAGCCACAGAAGGTCCAATCTGCATTTAGCAACATAGCAATATTGATTCCCCTCCCTTTTAAGGGCTCCTGGCAGTCCTTGACCTGAGTTGAGCCCAAGCTGGGAGAAAGGGGGTCCCCCAGCCTGTCAGTAATAACCCGTGCATTGATAAGGAAGGTTATAAAGCCAATGAACAGTTCCTGCTTGTTGAGCACCTACTATGTCCTCAGCACTTGTGCACTATAAATCCCATTTAACATGAGCCACAGTTCTGTGAGGTGTTGTTGTCTCTATTAGAAAATAGGCCCAACGGGTTGAGTATAGATCAACTCAAGTCCTGAGTCTGATACCGGGTTCAAAAAAAAAAAAAAAAAGAAAGGAAAACTGAGGCTCAGAGAGGTGATGTCATTCTTCCAAATAAGGTCTTAGCTGGGTTCCAGCAGCTGACCAGGCATCTCAAGCCATTCTGGCCTCATTGGAGAACGAAGAGGCCGGAAAGCAAAAGGTCACTGTCATAGTCCTCATCTCCAATCGCTGTGTACTTGGTATTCACCAAGCCCCGGCTGTAGGAAGGAGACACTTCTTGGCAGTTTGGGGGAGAAAATACCTACCTTACGTCTGTGTGTTCTTTATAATTTCCAGAGCATTCCCCCGCACATACATGAGCACACTTTTGCTTCCTGCCCCCTGAGCCAACAACATGAATAACAATTCCACAGGGCCCAGAGCGCAGATTTTAAGTTCTATTCACTTCAGTCTAATTTCATGACAGTACAACAGCATAATCCAGCCCATTCTATATGATTTGATCTGGGAGGAGAGCTATCCAGAGCAATAGCCATTTTGGAGTTATAAGGATGCTGGAATTGTGTAGAAGGAATTTTACAGAGAAATTGAGTTTTCTGTAGTCCCTATGGTGATGGGTCATATAAATAAGGGAGATTCTAAAGAGGCTGTGTGCTTTGTGACTGAAGTCAGTGACATAAATCTCTCAGTGTAACACCTATATGTGCAGAAAGAATTTGCTTTCAATATCGAAAGTCAGCTATGACAGTTTTATCAAAAAAAAAAATTTAAAGGATATTAAGTTTTGACACCACTCAGGCAAATTATATTTGAGGTGGCTTAAGAGTCAAAGAGTTTCCACATTTTAATAAATTTTTATATGTTTTGTGCCACGTTTATGATCTGACTAGATTAGGAAAAGCAGCCAATGGATTTAGAGAAAAAAGGACACTAGAGAATTTGAAAGTGGAGAATTTTTTTTAAATCTTGCTAGGAGGGAAGAGGCAGCCAGTAGCTTCAGAAAGATGAGGCTTTGAAAGACAAGCTAGCCAAGCGTGGTGGTGCACACCTGTAACCCCAGCATTCGAGAGGCAGAGGCAAGAGAATCATTGTGAGTTCTAGACCAGCCTGGGCTACAAAGTGAGCTCAAGGCCAACCTGAGCTGCATAGGGAGACCCTGTCTCAAAAAGACAAAGAGAGAGAGAGAGAGAGAGAGAGAGAGAGCGAGGTGAAGGAAGGAAGGAAGGAAGGAAGGAAGGAAGGAAGGAAGGAAGGAAGAAAAGACAGGTTAATGAAGTCCTATGTGATGGAATAGGTCTCATGGCTCATCCTAACTCTGGGGCCTGGCATCAATTACAGTTTGCCATCTTTGCTGGAGAGCAGCTTCTGACCCCCAAGAGACTTCTGTAGGGAGCCAGGGAGAATGGCAGGCATGAATGACTCCCCAGAATGCTCTACCCTACAAGTGCCAGTCTCACGGCCTGCTTATGTGATCCTGGAGCTCCTCTGTGGGAAGTTCTTCCTGGTGGATCACACACTTAGCACCAGGCAGGATTTCCTGGAGAAGGAATATCCATTCCCAGAACCGGCAAAATAATGCCTAGAGAATCAAATAGAGAGTGAGGCAATCTCACAGCTTTGTTAACGGATTCTTGAAATGTCTTGTACACAAGACAAAAATGCATATGAAAATGCAGATCAATAAATAAATATTAGGTTGCCAGGGATATAGCTCAGTGATAGAGTTCTTGCTTAACATATGCAAGGCCCTGGGTTTGATCCCCAGGATCATAAAAATAAATATTAAATGGTGCTAGGTATGGTGGCACACATTGGTAGTCTCAGATATTCAGGAGACTGAGGCAGAAAGAGTCCAGGAGTTCAGGGAAGACTTGGGCCACATAGTGAGATCATGTCTAAAAAAAAATTATGTATTTTTATATATAATATTCATACATACACATCTATGAGAAAATTTTATTTTGAAATGTGAGATTATAGATAAAGTATCTATGTTCTTAATATCAAATTTGCATGCAATCTTAAAAGTCAGTACCAGTGTGTGCACCAACACCAAAGAGGCCCCCCAAATTGTCATATAAGGGTGGTTCTAAGAGTAGCTTTTCTCCTGGCATTTTTCTGTATAGGAATCCTGGGGGAGCGGGAGTAAACCATGTGACAGGGCTGCTTAGAAACTGCTTAGATCCCTTGCTCAGGGAAAGCCATTCTTAAAGCAGCAGGCATCTCCTGGCAAGGCTGAGAGTGGAATCTGGAAGAGGAACAGGTTGGAGGGTAGAACGTGTGGACCGGATATTTAGGGAACAAGTGGGGGCAGGGAGAGCGCAGCATCTAGACTTGGGCCCCCCGTGCGGCCTGGAGCTCTGCAGGTGACAGGTATAGGCGAGGGTATTCATGTTGCTAAAGAGACTGATGGTGAAAGTTTATTTTTTCTTTGTCTTTTTGAGACAGGGTATTCCTGTGCGGTTCAGGCTGGCCTTGAGCTCACTTTGTAGCCCAGGCTGGTCTCCAACTCCCAATGATCCTCCTGTCTCAGCCTCCCAATTGCTGGGATTACAGGCGTGCGCCACCACGCCCGGCCTGATGGTGGAATTTAGGTCATTTAGGGTATCTGTGTCATGGTTATATCCTTTGGGAATTTTTATAGTCTCTAAAGAGGGTTGGTGGCTCACTGGCCAGATTTTGCACGTGGCTGATAGATTTGTGCTTCTAATATCTGGTTCCATCTGAGAAAGTTTAGCCCCATAAGGAAAAAGCACTGCCAATGAGCCGAGTGACCTGAGAGTTTCAGTGAGAAGATGAGGTTTCCCTGTAGAAGGGGCCACCTGGACTCCAGGCACGGGGAAGGGCTGGAGAGTAAGCTCCCTGGGCTGTGAGTGTGGTCTCTTCTCCCCACCCCCACCCCTTGCTCCCTAGTAGAAATCAGCTACAAATCTCAGCTTGTTGGGAACAGATGGCCTTGGCTGACGAATAAGCCACCGCAGGCTGCTCCACCTGTTCTCGGGCTAGAATAATCAGCTCGAGACATCGGCGCTGAAATAACTCATGGCAGCGGGTGATGTGCAGACACAGATTCCAAAAATCTCATAAGCAGAGCCCCTCCAACTCTCCCCCCCTCAGCCCCTAGAGGCCATTGGGGAAAGGTAATGGAGCAGAGAAGACTGATTAAGCCCCAGACTCAAGAGCAAGAGGCCCAAGCTGGTGATGCTAGGGCAGGGCTGGCTGGAGGGCCGAGCTAAGTCCTGGGGTAGGGTGGCGTGGGGGCACTGACCTTGGTGGGACCGGAAATTATTTTTGATGGAGATCATGGGAATGGTTGGTCTGTGAGTGGATCAAGGCTGAGAAGATCCAACCAGTGTAGAATGGGAGAGACTTGAGAATTTGGGGTGCATTTGGATTTGTTTATTAAGGAGTGATACGCAAATGAGATCTAGTTCCCAGGGAATCTCTCAACAGCTCAGACAGCTCTGGCAGCAGCCACTGGAGCCTTTTCCCCTCAATCTGTGGGTGCCTGGCTGCCCGTGTTCACACCTCCCTTCACCTCTCTGATGAAGTCAGCCGGGCTAATGTTCCCTGGCAGAGGCAGATGAGCCAGTCACAGGAATGACAGCGCCGGGGAGCAGTAGGGAAGGGCAGTGAGGGTTGTGACTTCCTGTGAAGCCAGTCAGGACGAAAGGAACAAGGCTGATCACTTGTGTTGGGTGTCTCAGGCAGGCAGCTGGCTTTCCTGGGTCCAGCCAGCCACATGGCCTGGCTTACGGAGTGTGAGGGTTTTGAGTCCCCGGAGGGTGGGTAGGCACACAGGGAAGAAGTTTGCAGAGTCCTCTGACCCCCAGTTGCAATTCTAGCTGCCAGTTATTTTTTACCCCAAGTAGGTTCTGCCGTGCTGCTTGGGGTCAGGGCCCTCCCCTGTTACATAGGGTCCACCCAACCAGCTCCCCTCCTGGAAGCTGATTTTCCTTTCACACCGGGCAGTGGTGCCTGCCCCCCTCAGCACCAGGCTCTGCTGCACATCAGAAACACTCAAGGAGCTGCTGCTATTTGCTTTGTGTACAAAAAGTAAAAGGAATAATAAAATAAACCTATTTACCCTTCCCGCAGCCTCAACAGTTATCAATCTTGCCCCACCCACTTCCCCATGCCCTTCACTGGCTGATTTTGAGGCTGACTGCGGATCTGATGGCCTTTCATCAGGAAATACTTCAGTATCGATCCTCTGAAGAAAAGAAAATGGCTCTTTAAAAAAAAACATAATCACAATGCTCTTATCACGCTTTAGAAATGATCAATAATTCCTTAATACCAAATATCCAGTCAATGTTTGCATTTTTCTGATTTTATTATATATAATTATACATGGGACATTATATATATATGATATACATTTTTTTTAAAACTGGGATCCAAAAAAGATTGAGTAATTGTTTTTAAAAAATCCTGCGCTCAGGGCCTTTTCTCCAAGGGATTCTGATTTAATTGGCCTTGGGTGGGACCCAAGCATCATATTTTTTAAAGCTCTCTAGGTGGCCTTAATGTGCAGCCAGGGTTGAGAGGTGTGCTACCTACCCTCCACCAGTAGCTTCTTGCCAGCTTCACCACCGCCAGGCTGTTAAATACTTCTCCGGGGCACCAGCCATCAGCCAAGCAGCTGGCCCAGCAGTCAGCGCTAACCTGCCGCCCCGACAAGCTGAGTGGCCGTGTCTTTCTTCTCCAGACTCCTCTTTCAGATGCACTCAGCTCTCTGTGGACACAGCGCTCCTTTTCCCTCCAAATTCATGCACCCTGTGTGACTGTTCCTACCCCTTTCTCCCCTAATATGCCTGGTGCTTGTTCTTGCCTTGCAAGCGTAGCAGATTTTTTTTTCCCCCACATGAAAATAGCAAAATTCCTGCCTCAGGAAAAAGTGAGAACTTCCCCGGGGGCTGTACACATTTGGCTGCTCAGGTTGCTGCGTGGGGAGCTGGAAGCCGAGTGAAGGGCCTGCTGGCGGCTTGGCAGCAGATGTAAGGAAAACAGGGTTTGAGGGGGATTTGAACCCAGCACATTTCAGGGAATCTAAGAAATCAGTTTCTCCTTAAGATGTTGGCCCCAGGTACATGTTAAAGAGCTATGCCTGCATCCCCAGCTAAGTGCCTTTTCTCGGGGCCAGCTGCGAGACTGCCTCCCACAGCGGCTGCTGTTTCTGCACTCTGCGGCCCAGTCCCTCCCTTCCCCTTACCTTTTGGGCTTGTTCTTCTCTCTGGTCCTCCTGAGCCCCCCCTCCATGCCTCACTGAATGTTGGTGAAACAAATCTAGTCTAAAATAATGAACAATCAACTACCCTGATGCTCAGGGCCAGGCTGGGCAGGGCTGGGGGAAGGGGTGGGGAGCTGAATCATTTATAAAGCTTAATAAAGATGCAGATGAGCAGTGCTGACTAGGAACCCCAGAGCTGGGCTTATTCATTATTCAAAGTTATGTAAATGCCACTGGGTCCTGCATGTGAGAATCCTGCCCCTCATCTCTGCTGCCTCTCTGGGGCAGGCTGATCCAGCCCACCTTATGCCAGTCTCTCTTCCAAGGGGCTAGAGCTAGCCCTGGCTCAGGCTTTGCTCAGGTAACCGTTTCCCAGGTTACCTCCAGGATAAAAGTCCTAGGCCCCATCTCCAGCTAGCAGTCTTCCAGAAATTTTGGGAGGAGGTCTTGGCCTTCAAATAAGGTTCTACAGGCTCAAGTAGGTGTGCTTCTCATGGTTTAAGATTTCCAAGAGAAGAATACCCACCCTAAGAGAGCTCGTGTGTGTGTGTGTGTGTGTGTGTGTGTGTGTGTGTGTGTTAATCTCACATATCTGCTTTAGGATACCCGAAGATCTAGCCTAAATCCCTCTTTCTGCCCTGAAAGCCCACCACTGGAATAACCCAATTTCCTTTCATTCCCCTCCCTGAGGAGTGAGAAGCAGGCTTGCAGGAACTCTTCATCCTGCTCTCTCTGAGTCAGGTCTTCCTAGTTGCTGCTTTGTGCCTCTGTATAAAGCTGCCCCTCTTTAAGTTAAACTCACCCCACTTGGGAAACCAAACTCCAGCAGGGGTGAACTACAGTAGTTCTGACCACCCTATTTATCTCCTCTTTTCCCCACCAAGCCTACCTCACAATCACCCACGCTGACTCTTCTCCCTCTGCACCAATCTTAACCCGTTTCCCTGTTTGTTAGTTTGGTGAAGCTGAGAGATGAGGAACTAGGTCAGAGTCACGGTGGCATCGGTCTCCTCGGCTCTCCCTCCATTTCTGGCCTGGCTGTTCTCCTCCTCGTCCCAGGCTATTTTTATCCTGCCTCTGTTTTCCTTCTTCTGGTTGGCAACCACCACGGGTCTCTTTATCTCTCCCCTGCAGCCTTTGTGTGCCCCATCTGCCCTTCCAGAGGTCTCTGACTGCCTGCCTGATGGAGTTTGATTTTCTTCCATCTTGGAGATACGTAAGGGCTGCCTGGCCATGCGCAGGTGGAGGGGAAGCAGAGAGAAAGTTCTCTTTGAGCAAATCCTTTAATACTACAGAAACCCTCCAGGCATCCTCCACCCCTTTCTGCATTGACCTTTGTCTTCTTCTATGCCCACAGATTATTTCCTACATCTCCTCTCTCCTCTATGATTCCACCTCGCCCCAACTAAGATACGCTCTCTTCCTCCCCTTTGTACAAGGCCCGTTGCCTTTGACTATAGGGCTGTGCAGCACCCCTGGAAATCCTGCCTGCCTTTCTGATCACTACATTGCCAGTCCCTTTGTATCCAGTTCTTTGTCTTGCCCCATTCCTCACTGGCCTCATCCTTCCCTGCACACTCACCCTACGCCTCCCCTCCCCACCCCCCCACCCCCCCGCCCCTGCCTCCTGCTTCCTTTCGGAGCACTCTGGGCTGTCTTGCTAAGGCCGTGGCAGCTCAGGCAGGGCTGGGAAACGTCCCCCACTTGTCCTTTCCCAGCCTCCTCAAGACATTGGCCCCTCCTTTAGCTGTCACCGTGGAGCTGCATGGGCTGGATATTTCAGAAGGGGAGCTGCAGCTGGCTGGGGGAGGAGGGGGTGGCACCAAGCGGCAGAGAGGACCTCAGGCAGCTGTGGAGCCAGAGGGGACATTCCGAACACCCTTCCTCCTCACCTCGGCAGCGGGAAGGCTGCTCCGATCACGCTAAGGTCACAGTCACTCTCTCTACCTCGTTTCTCTCCCCTCCTCAATCACAACACAATGCCTTGCTTTCTAATTTGCGGTATTCTTTTACATACATCCAGAGAGCCACATGGCTCACTCCTCTAAGGAAGCACCCTCCTCAGCCAGCCCCACCTTGACCACTCATCAAAAAGGTCATATTCTCCCGCAGCACTCACTGTCCTCACCCTGCTCTGTTTTCCTCTAAAGCATCTATTAAGCTCTAATATATGGTAAAATTTACTTACATGTGCTGCTTACACGTATTCTCCCCAGACTGCAAGCACTGTAACAGTAGGCCTTTTTCTGAGACAGGGTCTTGGTATATACTCCAGGCTGGCCTTGAATTTAGCACATAGCCCGGGCTGGTTTCAACCTCACACAGCTAGTCTCCTGCTTTGGCCTTCCCAGTGCTGGGATTACAGGTGTGCACCACCACACCCAGCAAGAGTAAAACTTTTAAAAATTCATTTGTGTATTGAAGGAAGGAAGGAAATATAATCTGGGCATGGTGGCCCATGTGCATAATCCCAGTACTCTGGGGGGCTTGGGTAGGAGGGTCATGAGTTCAAATCCAGTCTTGGTAATTTAGTGACTTTCCTAGACCTGTATGAACAAATACAAAGAGCTGGGGATGTAACTCAGTGCAAATATCCTGGAATGCAATGTCCAGAACTGAAAAAAAAAAAGTATATATATATATATATATATATATATATATATTACATACATACAATAAAAACTTTACCATCTTAGTCATTTTTAGGTATATACCTCAGTGGCATTAAGTACATTCATATTGCTGTACATCCAATCTCTAGAACTCTTTTCATCTTGCAAAACTAAAATTGTACTCATAAACAAATCCTCCCTCTAGCCCCTGGCAATCATTCTCCTCTCTATGAATTTGACTACTGTACTCATATAAATGAAATTGTACAGCTGGTCCTTTTGTGTCTGGCTTGTTTTACTTAACATAATGTTCTCAAGTTTCCTCCATGTTTGAGTTTGTGACAGAGTTTTTCTTCCATCTTAAGGCTGAATACTGTTCCATTATGCATACTGCATTTTGTTTATTCATTCATCTATCAATGGACGTCTGGGTTGTTTCTACCTCTCGGCCAGTGTGAATTATGTTGCTCTAAACGTGGGTGTGTAAATATCTTCTTAAGGCACTGTTTTCAATTCTTTTGGGAACATACCCAAAAGTAGAATTGCTGGGTCATATGTTAATCTATTTTTAATTTTTTGAAAAATGACTATACTGGCCTCATTTTAGAATGAGGGTTTTTATCTGTTTTGTTTACTGATACATGCAGTGCCTGGCACAGCGCCTGGCACACAGTAGATACTAAATGGGTATTTGTGTATTGAACAAATGAATGAGTGAGTGAGTGCCCTTATTCAAGCCTCACACTTCCCTGTAGAATTGATCATATTACTGTTCCCCTGTCATAGAGGCTGAGGTTCAGGCAATCACTTGAGGTCACCCCAAAAGTAGACCTGGCTTGAGGTCGACAGGGTCAGCTAGCATTTATTTGTTTATTTATTTATTGGTACCGGGAATCAAACTCAGGACCTTGCACTTGCCAGGCAGGCGTTGTGCCACTGAGCTATGTCCCCGGCCCTCAGCTGGATCCCACTGGAGAAATCAGTGCTAATACACGTGCCAAGACCTTTAAGGACTGAGGCAGTTGAAGAGCGACTCCCTCTGTGTTGTGTTTACTTTGGGAATATTTTGCCTCTCCTCATTGCTCACTGTTCCCCACTCAGTGATCCTTCCTACCATATCCACACCACCCAGTCCTGTCTTTTCTCTCCCCAGAGCATTTAAAATCCCAATCTCAAAAAAAAATAAATAAATAAAATATAAAATAAAATAAAATAAAATCCCAATCTCTGCGGGTAGAACTGGCCCAAGGTAGAGGTCCCCCCACTTGGGTTTCACCTGAGTGCATTCAGCCTTGCCTGAGCCCCTGTTTACACCTCAGCTCTCCACCCACCCTGGGGTAGTTAGGAGCCCATTCCCTTTCAAAGCAATTAGTGCAAGGAGGCCAGCCGACTCAGTGCTAATGCTGTTTCATTAAGTGGGAGCAATCCTAATGATAATAAAATGGCACATTTAACATTCAAACATTGAACAGGGCTTCTAAGCGAGTGTGTCTCTCTCTTTCTTTCTGGTATAACAGCTCCATCTTCGTAAGAACCTGACAATACACCTTAATGAGGGACTGGGGAGCTGAGTGTCTTTGCCGGCCCAGAGAGAGGATGAAGATCAGACAAAGAATCCAGAGAAAGGGGGTGCAGTGCAGTGGGGGAATCAAGATGCTGTGGATTCCTGGGGGTAACAGATTCTGTGATGCTAATTTAGACAATTAAAGCCTGCAAGAAATAAGGTCACATGGAAAAGAAAGCCCACCACAGACTTTTATGTAACACAATTATCTGTTTATTCAATAAATTTGTTTCATCAGATGTTTATCGTGCAGCTATGAGATTTGATGAGAGTTTGTGGTGGATGATGGCTCTGTCCTAGGGTGGCTTCCCTAGTTTTAGGGAAAAGGAGCCCCACGAGCACTAATGATCTGTGAGAAGTCATTTGTTTACCCTCCCTTGAACAGATTTAGTCAAATTTATCCTGAGTCCCAGAAAAGAGAATCAAATGTCCCAGCAAGACAAAAGGATATCTCAGGACCACTTCCCAGAACTCTTCCCAGCAGAGGCCTGGGCGCAGAAGAGAGGCCACTCATCAAAGGTGGGCTTTGCCCAGGCCAGAGAAACGGCTTATGCGAAATGGTGCCAAGTCATAGGATGGCGTTAATTTCATGCTTAACTCACATAGGATCTTTCCCACAGCAGGGGCCAGCTTGAATCCATGCCCTAAGAGAAGGAGTAGATGGTCATGCATCCACAGGGACCAAGAGGCTCAGCTCTTGAAAAGTTCCCTACTTAACCAGATAGGCTACCCCCTGCCTGGTCTCATCTGAAACCTAGACATTGCCTCCCGCTATGAGTCCTCTCTGTGGCTCCCCAGCCTCTTTATACAATAATGTCTAGCCTCCAACACTTGTCTGGGCAGCTACGTACATGGAAAATACCATTTTGCCTGGCACTGAGGTAGATCAGCCTGAAGGTTCCCCGTATCCCCTTCCTTGGGCTCACCAGAAAATCCAGCACCAATGACAATGTTGTCGTATTTCGGGTGTCGATCAAGAACAAAGTGCTTATCAGGGGTGTTCTAGAAAGAAACAGTCACAGCTATGTCAGCTGAGGACAGGGAGAGGAGGAGTGACAGGCTCTGACAGGAGGGGCCTGGACTGGATTTCTTTCCAGAAAGAAAGATGGGGCACGGGCACGCCTCCTGCATGCCAGGCACCCTGTGGCTCTGCCAGTCTTTCCCGTCTGTCCATCTGTCTCTCTCCTTCTACTGAGCCATGAACACAGTAGGTGCTCATTTCATCTTTATAAATATACTTTAGCCAAGGTGCCTCAGGGGCTGGTGACATCTGTCTCTTCTCTTTGTCCCTAAGGCCTGTTCAACTAGAGAATCTTGCCAAAAAATCTTTTAAAGCTCTTCTGGGAAATATAGTGAAAGGCTGCCAGGCATAAACCTAGTTGCCTAATGAAAAAGAATATGAATAATCCTTAATGGGCCCTCTCTGGTGGAGGTGAACCAACCCACAGAAATTAGCTCCCCTGTTTCAGGGCATGTACTGTGTCAGGGGTCAAAGGTACTCAAGCCTGGCTAGTGCAAGGTCTTCTCCTTCTCCAGCCCCTTACCGTGTACATGCAGCGCTCCATGATGGCAGGCTCGGGCTTCAGGTCAGGGAAATAGTCTTTGACAAAGTGGCGTAGGATTTGGACATCTTGGACACCTGGGAAGGTGATGGGGTAGTCCCGCTCCTCGGGGTCCACATTGTTGCCATAGTGAAGGCAGATCTGGCCACCATCAGAGCAGTAATGGTCAGAGAGGCTGACCCCACACACCAGGGAGGAACAGGCTTGGACACAAGATGTCCCCATCCACCCTCTGGCCTTCCCCAATCTTCACAGATGCTATCTGTTGCCACTGGAGTTGCCTGATGTCAGCCCCTGTACTCCCCATGTTTGCAAAGGAAAGACTCCTGGCTGGGCCTTGAAGCAGCTGAGGGTTTTGCTCTACAAACAGCAAGTAGCGAATATGTAGTGACGCTAACCCCACGGCTGCCCACTGGGACAGGGAGAGTTGGTGGAGGGGCAAATTCCAGCAGCCACCCCTGCTCTGCCTCTCCACTTACCTTCATCAGCCCAGGGTACTCTTCTCCAGGCAGCCCATAGATATGATGGGGAGCCTGGTCCAGGCATATGAAGCAGGGAAAGCCCTGGGACACACTGTAGCTCCCAGGAACCTTCTCTGTCCAGTAACACACATTGATCAGCAGAGTCTTGAAGCATGGGAGGAAGTGGGACACAAAGGGAGAAAACCGTGGAACTCTACAGACAATAGTTTCTTCTGGAGTCCTGCAGCCTTTCACACATCTGTCCCTGTCTAATCCAGTTCTCCTGTCATTTCCTTGTTACGTACGTTGTGAGGCATAAAGCTCTCCACACTCCTATCTCCTCCCCCTTAGCTGTAACCCAGCCTGACTTCTCTCTCACTGCAGAAGTTGGTAACACCTCATACTTAGTGTTTTCTGTAAACCAGACCATCTCCTAAGGGCTCCATATACCACATAATGTAACTCTCCAACAGCCCTTTGAGATGGCTATTAACCCCATGTTGATAAAACTTGAGGTACAATGAGGTGAACTAATTTACCCAAGGTCTTCCACTAGGAAGTGGCAGATTCAGGACACAATGTCTAGTCCACCTGGCTCCAGAGCTTCTGGGAAGCACCGACTCTCAGGCTTCCTGCACCCCCTACCTGGAGCGGTAACTCAATTCCCAGAGGCTGGAGGAGCTTGCTGGACCAAGGACCTGCTGTGATGACCAAGCTCTTAGCTTGGTAGCTCCTGGCGGTGGTTTTCACTGTGACTGGGAGCCCAGGTCCTATCTCTGTCACCTTCTCTCCATCGTGCACTGTTCCTCCAAGCTGGTGAAATGCATCCTGAAAGGGCAGAGAAAGACCAGGGAAAGGTGAATTAGCTGTATATGTTCTTCACCCTGGTGGACAAAAAGCCCTTCATTTAGAGCAGACAAGAAAGTGCAAAATTCAGATCTCCTCTCCCAAGCCCACAAGGCCAGCGGGAGTACAAAAATGCCCTGCACTAATGGTTAGGACCACAGGCAGCAGGGCAAAGGCCTTCACTTGGAGGGGATTCTGGGACTGGCTGGCTGATTTGGGACCCGGGGTGACCGGAGCACTTTCCAGTGCTGCACAGTATCACCTGGACGGCTCTGAGGGCCTTGTCTGCATAAAGGACCCCTCCGGTCTTGTCCAAGAGCCCCACTTCTCCCCTGGTGAGCTGAAGATTGGGGAAATGTTGCTTTAGGTCCTCAGATGAGAGATACTGGTGTTCTATCCCCTGCCTAGACAGAATGGCCTGCATTGTCTTTAATTCCGGATTCTCCTTCATTCCCAGGAGCAGTAGTTCAGTCTTTCTGTTAAACAAACAAAAAACCAAATAAACAAACAAACAAATAAATAAGGCTGGTAAAGGGCTATGTCAGGGCTCGAGCCATTCATCTGCTGTCATTCTCCAGCCGAAGGGAGTCAGGACTTCGCATTGAGAGACAGGCGAAGCCGTCCAGTGCCTGTTGTAGGAGTACTGGTGCTCTGCAGGTGGTTCCCAGGCTGCTCCCCAGCTCACACTTTGTTCGCCTGTCCTGCTATCCTCCTAAGAACAGAGATCCTAACTAAGCCCTTTCACCCCTCATACCTAAAGGCAGTAAGTGTCCAATCATCCAACAAGATTTCTTCCCCTTCTTCCTGTCCCTGACCCATTCTTTAGGTTCACCCCTCTGATCTCTATCCTCTCCCCAACCCCCACCGTTTCTTTTCCTCTTCCCTTTTCTTGCCGTACAGCCTCGTGTCCCTTGCTGTGTGTCCACCTCTCAGTTCTTTCTCAGAGGCTGCCTGGTTTGTGGAAAGCATTCTAAATTGGGAAATCTGGCCTCCTTCTTAGCCTGGCATCACCTTGGTATGACCTTGATCCGGTCACTCACCTCTTGGGCCCTGGATTCTTCTTCTGTAATGTGTGCCTACTGGACCATTGGTGGGGCCCCTCTCCTACCAGGGGCCAGGAGAAATGGTATGGACCATGTTTATAGTTGTCGCAATGTCTTAGGGTTACCACGTACAGTTAATGAGCAGTGGTCAGGGATCCTAAATCTACAGCGCTCGAGAAGACCCCGCTCCAAATGCCAGTGTCACTTCTGTGCACAAACACACATAAGTGGTCTCTCTTTGAGCTCCAGCAATAAATTCAATGATCCTCTGATTTTATTTTTCCCTTACCTCCCTCTGTCCTTCTTACTGTGGAAGGGAGTGAAAGCAGTTTCTCTTTAATGCTCCCTGCATCTGTCACAAGAGACCAGAGCACTTTTGGGGAGAACAGTCTAAACAGCGGGAGGGTCCATCTACCCCTGAGGCTGTTCCTGTGGTTCCTCTTGGTTTCCAAAGCCACAGTGACGGGCAGCAGCCTGGTGCATCCCCCAGGTACTGTGTATAAAGCTCGTAATAGCCTATAATGGAGTCTCATGGATATTACATGGTTCCAAATCCCACATTATCTGGTTGGGGGGATTAAAGAGAAGACTGGGAGGGGGTAGGGACACAGCGGACTCAGGGGCCGGTGTCAGTACACAGAGCTGCGCAGCGTGCCCAATCCATTTGCCATGGCCCCCGCCTACCCGGCATTCAGCTCTGGTGAGATAGCGACGCCAGCTTCTGCCACTTCAAAGCTCAGCAGAGGAGAGACGCTGTAGGAATTCCCAGCAGCCAGGAGACAGGCTCTTTCTGTGGCCCCCCTCAAAGGACTTCAGATTGGTTCTCACGTAATGAAAACTTGCCTAGTGAATTTCTTGGTCAACAAAATAATTTAGAAGCCACATAGGGCCGACATACTGATAACTGCAGCTACTCAGGAGGCTGAGGCAAGAGCATTGCAAGTTCAAACCCAGCCTGGACGACTCCGCAATTTAATGAGAAACTATCTCAAAATAAAACACAAAGAGTGGGGGCTGGGGATGTAATTCAGGGTGAAGGCCTTGGATTCAAGCCCAGGTAACACAAAAAAATAAAAAAAGAAGGCCGCCATAGTAGTGAATGCCTGTAAATTCCAGCTCCTTAGGAGGATCACGAGTTCAAGGCCAGCCTAGGCAATTTGGTGAGACTCTGCATTGAAACAAAATAAAAAAGGCCAGGGATCTAGCTCAGTGGTAGAGCACTTACAGCACAAGACTCTGGGTTCAATTCCCAGTAGCACAGAGAAGAAAAAGAAGGGGAGAAGGCAAAGGAGGAGGAGATGCTCTCACAGGGACAACTTCTTGGGGAGGGTGCAGCTCAGTGGAGGAGCACTTGCCTAGCATATTCAAGTCCCGGGGGTTCAGTCCCAGCACTGGAGAAAAAAAGTTACCTAGGGTATTTTGTTTTGTTTGCAATGCTAGGGACTTGAACCCAGAGCCCTGTGTATGCTGTGCAAGTGTTCCACCACTGAGCTACACCCCAGCCCCAGGTATATGTTCTTGAGCCCTTTTTACTTAATAGGACCCTTGGACCCTGTGTACCATTCTGGGAAAGCCCTGGCTTACCCCTCACCTAAGCAGATGTAATGTTTCTGGACCAGAGACTCCACAGCAGTATGTTCTAACCCCTGCCAGCAATATGGCAGGCTTGATCTCTCCTATGCTGTGAGATTTACTTTCTCTTTTCCCAGCCTTCCATCCCTCCTGCCTTCCTTCTTTCCAACTTCCTTCCTACTTTCCTTTAAATAAGAACTCCTTTTACAGGGACACACGGTCTGGGAAAAGTGAACTCATGCCAAGACAATGGGCAAATCTCTCAAATTATGAAATGCTGAGTGATGTTCTAATTCCCAAGCTGTCCTGTGGTGGATGAAGCGGGAGCTCCCCATCCCGAGGAGTAATCAGCGAGCTGATTCTACCGGTGAATGTAATTGTGCCGATTGTAATCATTTTGCTCCAGCTCTCTGCCCCTGTGGCATTTATTTCTTAGCCCAGATATTGATCTAACAGTGGGAAATTTTCCATCTGAATTTGTGATGGCGGACCCTCCCCTAGTCCGAAGAAATGTTGGGGAAATTCTCATTTTCCGTGGATCACAGCTGAGCTATTTGGCCTGAGGGAAACCGTGCTCTGCTGGAGAAATGCCTCGGATTGGAGAGAGATTTTTGACCATTATGAGCAAATCGGAAATAAATGTAAAACACTGCCTGGAAATGCAAAGACCTGTCATTATGGGAGATAGGTGAGAGGCTCCTATGGGAAATACTCAGAGAATTGGAAATCAGTCAATCAAAACCAGGATCAGAGAACGGGTCTTTTTCCCCCAGTATGAAGATAGATGACTTCCATGGGCAGATTGAAAATCATTTAAGTGCTTATTTTCTTAATGGCTTTTCCTAGATCCCAATAAATAGACTGCTCATTCTGCATTAATTTCTCACCCCTGTGCTCTGGGCCTTCCCCTCCTCTTTTTCTGCTCAGACCTAGGCTACAAAGTTTGGGAAGGAGAAGGGTGAGAAAGGACAAGCTCGTCTGCATGGGGGAAAATGACCAGGAAATGACAGGTCAGGACTGGACTGAAAAGAAGGGATTGAAGCCAGTGCAGAGCGGCCAGGTGCTAAAAATTTTGAAGATCCCCCTACCTAAAATGCCCATCGGTACCAAGAGCATTTGGTGTGAATTATGCCTTTCTCCCAACCCCAGCTGGATCCAGTGCCAGAGGTCACTGAAGAGTCCTCCCAAGGGCCTTGTTGACTCTGGTGGCTGACTACCGCCTCGGACATAATGCAGAAAGCTGACGATCTGGGATTTCCACCAGTTACTACAGTGGGACGGGTGTGGAGTGGAGCGGGGAGGACCTGAGAGGAGGAGACAGCTCTTCCTGCAAATCTGCCAACTTCCATTGCAGGCTCCAGCTTTCCCCTCACCAGTTTAAAAGTGCCAGGCAAGCTAGCCCTGAGTCACCTTGGGGAAGGGACTCGGTAATGGCTGCTGTCTTTGTTGGTTTTGGAGGAGCTCTCTGTGTTTCATCTTCTGCTCAGTGGGCCGAGGTGGAATTGGTTAACAAAGACTGCTCGAGGGAGGGGATGTGGCTGACAAGCCAGACACTTCGCAGACACAGGAAGCGGCATCTGCGGAGGGGGCCACCAGGTTCTGCCAGCAGCTGTACTGCCTACGGCTGTGATCTTGTCTGATATTGTCAGCGAAGCAGGGGCAGCCCGGGTCAGGAGCCAGATAGTAGGACTCAAAGGGAGAAGGCGGGGCAGGAAAAAGACAGGCCACAGAGCTGGGCTTTGCTGTTGGTATCAGCACCCTGGCTGTACACATCACAAAAGATTCAGACCTTGTGATCTGACACATGTGTCATTGTCTGTTCCCAGAATATACGCAAATATTCTGAGCCCACCCATATATAGTATGCCGCTGTCACAGGAAGCAGCAGAACAGAATGAAAAGCCACCTCCATACCGGCTCCTAAAGGGTTTTGTTTTTTAATCATCACCAAATGGCATTATGTTCATTTCTATCAGTCAGGGATTGTGCTGGTTCTTCTATAGAATCTGGGGAGAGGAATCACAAAGACCATGAGTCATTTAGAAAATCAAAATTACATGTAAAACCTAAAACAATCTGAATGACATTTAACCCAGGTAGAGAGGTATATTCAGATACCACCCCCAGAATGGATGGTATCTGTTCTGGGTTTCTACTAGTAAAGGAACCAAAAAATGTAGCATGCTTGAGTAAATTAGGTTAGCATGAGTTACGGCTTGTTAATGATAGAATAATAACAACAGTGATAATAATACTTAGTACTCCAGCATTTTAAAGGTTTTTAAAGTACATTCACATCATTCTTTATCTTTCATAATTGGGGCTGTGAAGGAACAGGCTTTTAGTATGGGCTATGATATTTCCTTGGCTTTAAAAGTGCAGTAGCAGTATTTTGACCTGGAATAATTTAGGCATGAATTTGTTTTGAGACGAGGTAATGGGCAACATATACAGTTTGTGGTACCATTAGGGGCCAGTAAACTATGACCGAGGGACTAAATCTGGCTTTCTGCACTTTTTTATCTGATCCACAGCCAAGTTGTCATATATCCGGGACTTGGGATTGAATGCGAGACCTTTGCACTGAGAAGCATTCTCAGCCCTTTTTTTGTTTTTTATTTTGAAACAGGTCTCACTAAGTTACCCGGCCCCAGCTTGAACTTGGTGATCCTCTTGTCTCAGCCTCCCAGAGTGCTGAGACTAGAGGTGTGTGCCACCATGCCCAGTTGGTTTTTATATTTTTAAATGGTTGATTTAGAAAATCAAAAGAGCTGGGTATGGTGGTATAAGCTAGTCAGGAGATTGAGGCAAGAAGACGGCAAGTTCGAGACCAGAAAAATAAAATAAAAGGCACTGGGAATGTAGCTCAGAGCTCCCTGCATTTAATTCTCAGTATCACACACACACACACACACACACACACACACACACACACATTTAACATCTTATGACACAAGAAAAGTATATAAAACTCAAAGTTTGGTGTCCAGATTTATTGGGACACATCCAGGTTCATTTACTCCCATCTTGCCGGTGGCGGCTTTCACACTACAATGGCAGAACTGAATAATTGCAGCAGAGAACATATGGCCTGCAAAGCCTAGAATACTATGTGGCCTTTATAGCAAAAGTTTGCTGAACTCTTCTTAGACTAAGAGTGTAGTAATTCTGTGATTTACATGAATGCATTCAGACTCTGATTTACTACAGCAGCCAGGGTAGCACATGGGTCCCAGCTACGTAGTCGTCTGAGTCAGAAAGATCACTTGAGCCCAAGAGTTTGAGGTCAACCTAGACAACAGAACAAGGCCTTGTCTCTTTTTTTTTTTTTTGCGGTACTGGGGATCGAACTTAGGACCCTGCGCTTGCTAGGCAAGCGCTTATTCCACTGAGCTATATCCCCAGCCCTATGTCTCTTAAAAAGAAAAGACCCTGATCACTTATCACCAACCCACTCGAGATTGTGCGGAGAAGTACATGCATTGTATATACAGGGTAAGTATCCCTTATCTGAATGCTTGGGACCAGAAGTGTTTTAGACTTTTTTGGATTTTGGAATATTTGCATATGCATAGTGACGTATCTTGGCTTGGGAGCCAAATCTAGACTCAAAATTCATTTATAGTCTGAAGGTAATTTGTATTTAGAGCACCTGGGTGGTTTTTGTTTTGGTTTTGGTTTTGGTTTGGTTTGTGTATGAACTTGTATTTGTATATGTATATGTGTGTTTGTATATATATATGTTAGTTACTGGGTATTAAGCCCAGGACCCTAACACAGAGCTACATCCCCAACATTATTTTTTTTTTAATTTTGAGAGTCTTGCTACATGGCCCATGTTGGGCTGGAACTTGGAGGGCTTCTGCCCGAGCCTCCCAGAGTGCCGGGATCACAGGTCTGCACTACCTTGCCTGGCAAGCACCTGTGCTCCGATTGTCCCATTTCATGAGGTCAGATGTGAAATTTCCCACTTGCATGGCAGGGCTCAAAAAGTTTCCGAATTTGGAGCATTTTGCATTTCAAATTTTCAGATTAAAGATGCTCAATCCTAAATACTGAGCACAGCCCTGGTTGGGTTCTTATTCTGAGCGCTAAGGAGGTGGTGATGACGTGATTCTCCAGGTACTGTTCAAACCCGCTCCATATTCATCCTCAGGGCAGCCCCGTGAAATAGATGTTACTATCTCCTTTTCATGGGTCAGAAATCGGGATTCTCACCCAGGTTAGGCAGCTGGCTCCAAGTCACACAGCTAAGTGCATAAGTACTGAGATTTAGAACCAGGCCTGATTGGTTCCAAAGTCCTTCCAAATTCCTGACCTTCCACCAAACTGGAGGACTGTGAGGCTATGGGAGTCTCCTAGCGGATGGTCCCTGTCCTTTCCTCCCATTCTCATCCCGTGACATCTGTGGTTACTGCGTCCTTTTTGCCTCTTGTCCTTCTCCCTCCATCCCCCAAAGGAGCCAGAATATAACTGACCCAAAATAGGTGGAAGGGAACAGTTACCTAAAGGTTCTAGGCACTGTGCCCAGTATTTTTTTTTCACAAAAGCCTCATATAATCTTCACAATGGCACATGGGAAATAAAAAGTGGCATAGAGAGGTAAAGAAACTTTTCCAAGATCACACAGCGAGTAAGAACTAAAGCACAAAGTCAAACCTAAAGCTGTCTCCCTCCGGAAGACTCCAGACATTTGTGCACCAGGAAGAGGCATGCCCTGCAAGGCCTCGGGCACTTCTCCTGGCCAGAAACACTCAGCAGTATTCACAGTTGGCTGCTGGAGAAGGGTGCCCATGCCAGGCCACCCCTCAGCAAGACCAGCTCCTTTATTTGGGTGCTGGGTGCATTAGCTGCCTCTGAATAAATCCTTAATTAGCTGCCCCAGCTGTATTTGCATAATGGATTTCACTTTGTTCTTAAGTTAATGGTGTTTTTGCAACAGAACAGTAACCTCTTGGTTCCTGGCCATTAAAATAACTGCCACCCCGTGGGGTAGAGCAGGGGTTATGTAAAGGAAGTTCCGTTAAGAGGCCCAGAGGAGAGGAGAGGGGAGGCAGGGCTGTTTAAACTCCCCTTCGCAAGATAGATTTTCTGCTTCCCTCCCCAGATGTGTGAAAGGTCAGTGACCCAGGAACCCTAAGGGCTAGAGGGAGTCACAGGCAAACAGGGAAGTGGCTTCCAGTTCACTCCCCGTGAGCAGTCTGGCCTGAGGACCCAGCAGGAACACGACGGGACTAGAAGGAATACAGAGGGTCCAGAAGGCAGCTTCCTTCTTTCTCCTCCATTGCAACACTACCCTAAAAGAAATTCCAGGGCCGGGGATATAACTCAGCGGCACAGCGCCTGCCTGGGAAGCACAAGGTCCTGAGTTTGGTTCCTCGTACCAAAAAAAAAAAAAAAAAGAAATTCCACCGAGGTGGTGTAAATACACACTTTTTTTTTTTTTTTTTTTGCGGTACTGGGGATCGAACTCAGAACCCTACACTTGCTAGGCAGGCACTTATTCCACTGAGCTATATCCCCAGCCCTGTAAATAGACTCTAACCGGCTCCTTGTGGGTTTGCCGGCTCTGAGTATATTTGCCCCAGTGCTCTGCACCAGTCTTCCCAGTACAACCTTTGGACAGAGTCTACCCCAGTCCTGGAACTCAGAGCCTGGACTCAGCGGGACCTCTGGGGTAATAATGACCACCCTCAAGCAGCGAGCTCCCTCCCATGGCACTTCAAGTGTGTGTGTGGCTTGGGTCAAGGAATTCCTCCCCCCACCACCTGTGCAGTGGGGTTCCAGCCTCGCGCTCCAGCTGGGCCCACATCTGATAGCACTCATCCATCATCTGGGTGTAGAAATCTTGTGAGTAAGCCTTTCGGATTATGCGGCTCTGTCCATGGGAGCTTCCTCGGGAGTGTGGGAGAAAGAACTAAAAGCGAAGAACAAGAGAAATAACTCAACCCGCGGCCCCTTTCGCAGAATCTTCCTCAAGAGCTATCTCATTGTGTGCTCTCAACCAGAAGCTACTGATTCTTTAACTACTTCCATAGTATCTTTCCAAATTTTCCCTTTATGGCCGGTTTATTGTCTTGGTGATCCGAGCCAGAAATTCTTCCATGGCCATAACTTCGGGTTCCTTCTGCAAATATCGCTGCATCCACAAGTCCCTTTGTTAACTGGTCTTCAGTTACCTGCTGCATTCTGACCCTGTAACAAAGGCTTAGAGGCTGGGCCTACAGATACCAATGGGTAACCCAAAGCAGAAGCTTGGCATCTCTGCCTACATTGGCGGGGGATGGGGGGATGGGGGTGGGATTAGGGGACAGGGTCTCACTGCATAGTAAACTGATTTTGAATCCACCATGTATGTCACCACCTCAAACTTGTGGTGATCCTCCTGCCTCAGCCTCCTGAGTGCTGGGATTACAGATGTGAGTAACCATGCCCAGTTTTGCCTTCATTTTGTATGTCTCGTTTATTACTTTAAAACTTTGTGTCAGATCCCTGCTCAGCTTTGTATGGAGGCAAGTTAGTCACTTAAAGAGAGTCTGTCTAAAAATTAGTAGTACAAGTTTACTAGCCCTAAATTTACCTAACTTTTCTTTTTCTTTTCTCTTTTTTTTTGGTACCAGCAAACAAACTCATGACCTCATGCTTGCCAGGCAGGCACTGTGCCACTGAGCTGTCTCCCTGGCCCTGCCTAGCTTTTTTTTATCTGTCTTCAACACTGAGGACATCAAACTAAGCATGGTGGCACACGCCTGTAACCCCAGCATTTGGGAGGCCGAGGCAGGAGGATCACTGTGAGTTCGAGGTCAGTCTGGGCTACATAGTACAAGGCCAATCTGAACTATATAGTGAGATCCTGTCTCAAAACAAAACAAAAAAACCCCACAAAAACCACAAAACTGGGGACATCAAGGCAAGAGTATCTAAAATAATTTTCAGGATTTGTAGGTACATCCAACTGCCAGCTTTTACAACATCCAGTTTCAGACCTCCTGGAGCAATGCTTAGAAGTCTCCAGCCATTGTCCTAAACCTCAGATTCCAGGAAGAGCAGAGCCTTACACAAGCAGGAGCGCTCATCTCAACCTCGCAGAACCAGTCCTGAGATATCTTTGGGTCAACCAGATCATGACTAGGGTCACCTACCGACAGCCATGCAAACCGTCCACCCTTGCCTGTGTTCCACTTTCTTACAAAACCCCAAGGTTTGCTTCAGCCCTTAGAAGACTGAACTCAAACTTCTTCCTGTGTCCTTTGGGTGTGGCACACGGATTAAGGCTTTATCTCCCTGCCCCTCACCTCTGCTCTTCTCCATTGGTGTTTTGGGAATAGCTGGCCAAACCTGGTCTGTTGGGACCACTGGAAACTGGGCTTTTGCCCTAAAACTCCAGCAACAACCCCACTTAGACTCAGCAGTAGAAAGAATCCTCTGGATTATTCTAATGTATTCACCTCCTTTATGGTCGAGGAGAACTGATGACTCTCTCTCTCTCTCTCTCTCTCTTTCTGTGGCTTTGGGTCACTCAGGGTAAAAGAACTACCTTGGGACTTAGCGAAAGTTAGAGTTCCCTGAGAGGATGAACCAGGAATCCCTTGGGCTTTGAGCAAACTGGTAGAGAAATGAAGACTTCATTATCAGGAAGAGTAAACTCTAACCTCATCCAGAGAGCTGCAGGCTGAATGGAAGGGGTGGGGAGCCCTGAAGTAGAAACCTTCACAGGTGGGTGGTCCCGTCCTCTGAAGGACCCTGCAGCTACCCATGGCCCACCCACACAACTAACTACCCATACATGCCCAGGGTGTGATGCCTTTTAAGGAAAAATAGTAAGACCTGAGTCTTACTTCCTATGCATCAAGCAGGGAGACTGCTATTACAAGAGGTGACGGAATAAAAACAAGCTTCACCCCGGTTCTGGAATGTCAACCTTTGCCTCTTTACTTAAGGTTACCTAGAGCAGAACTGACTATTTTTCTGTCCTGGACCAACCATCTGGGCACAGAAAAGACAAGAGGACAGTAATGAAGAAAACAAGCCTGGGAGTGGTGGTGCACACCTGTAATCTCAGCACTCAGAGAGGCTTGGGCAGGAGGCTCAAGAGTTGAAGCTCAGCTGGGAAATAGCGATTCAGTGAGACCCTGTCTCAAAATAAAAAATGAAAAAGCCTGGGGATATAACTCAGTGCAAAGGCCTTGAGTTCAATCCCAAAGAAGAAGACAAGGATGAGGAGGAAGAACAGCATGGGCTGGGTGTGGTGGTTCATACCTATAATCACAGCACTTTAGGCTGAGGCAAGAAGATTTCAAGATTTTGTCTCAAAATGTGCACGTGCGCGCGCGCGCGCACACACACACACACACACACACATCATAAATAAAAACAAAAAACAAAACAGGATCCGAGACTCTCCTTGGTTAAGGGTAAGAGTTGAGAGGCAGTGAAAGGAAGAAATGTGCCTAGAAACTCTGCTGCATGAGTGTGAGAGACAGTGGAACTTGCTTTTAATCGTCATAGAACACATCAAACTGCTAAACTCCCAAAATGCACAGACTGTGATGATTCCAGCCTTTGGCTTTAGCCCATAACCTGCTAGATCTGGAAAGCCCTCCCAGGCACAGTCCTTCAGGGCAGAAGGGCAGAGTCACACAGTACCTGCTCCAGCAGAAGGACCCTCCTCCCACATTTGGCCAAGTGGTATGCAGCGAAGCAGCCCTGGATGCCTGCTCCAATCACAATGGCATCCCAGAGATCTCTCTGAGTAGCCATGGTGCCCACTTAGCCCCAGATCCCCAGAGCGCAAGAAGGAGAAGGCAAACAAGGGCAGGTCCAGGAGGAGAAAGGCAAAGTCCAGCCTGGCCTGCGTTCCCACAATCCCCTGGGGCTGTGTCCTTTGCTGGTCTCCCTCCCCCAGGGCCTGGCACAGGGCTTGGCCTCCACCTCCCGTGCAGGGCAGAGCTGGTAGTCTGATTTGTGAAGTTTAGCCCAGCTCAGCTGCCAGTCTCACCCTTGCATCCCTCTAGCTTTCTATTCTTGGCTCAATTATTGCCATGCAAATGGACTCCTTCCTATTGCCACCTTCCTGTTTCATTATGATCTTTGTCTCAGGACTTCAGCCCTAGAATTTCAATGCCTCCTAGACCAAGCTGGGCACCGGGAATGCTACCTCCCCCTGCTGGCTTTCCACTCGTCAGCCTAATTTCCTTTAAAGAGTCCACGGGGCCAGCTAAGAAACTTGGCAGGATGCCCAGGGTAAGGCCCACCTCCCTCATGGGTGGTGAGGTCAGGGGGTAGACACAAGGCCAATTGGGAGGGCAGTTTTGTAATTATGAAATTATTCTCAGCATGTGTGACCTTCACTTTGAAAAAAGGGAAATAAATGATCCCAGAAGAAAAAATGGAAAGGACAGAGTGAGAGGGAGGCCTCTCTTCAGGCACAGAGAACGAGCTGGGCACCACCCTAGTGCGCGGAGGAGCCCTGTGTGGAGTATCCCTCAGTGCCAGGCAGCATGCCAGGTAAGTGCTGTCATAGGCATGCGGACAGAACCAGAATTCGTAGGTCCT
This sequence comes from Dinomys branickii, assembly GCA_004027595.1. Taxonomy (NCBI): domain Eukaryota; kingdom Metazoa; phylum Chordata; class Mammalia; order Rodentia; family Dinomyidae; genus Dinomys; species Dinomys branickii. The sequence continues at coordinate 64,275 of PVLD010004452.1, forward strand.
CACTCTTATATGTTTGGAAGTCTTCTTTAAAACAAAGGGAAAGGAAGCTGAGGATGTAGCTCAGCAGTAGGGCACATACTTAACATGTTTAAAGCACTGGATTCAGCACCCCCTAAAAAATTATGAACACAAAATTAGGTGCTAAGACTTAGAAACGATCGTTAAATTAAGGAGCACTGTGGTTGAAGTTTCATAAGCTTCCTGGTAAATCTGCCTCTGAATACATTATCTCACTGAAGCTTCACAGCCCTGGGAATGAGTATTGTTATGGCTGATTTTGGTAGCTTATAGAGAGTTCCAAGTCCTTTCTCACTCTTCTCATCATAGGCTCTGTGACTATGACCATAGAATGTGGTAGGGTCCATACATGACCCTTTCTGAGCTCCACGGCCTTGTCTTTGTGCCCTAGAGCACTCATTCTTAGAGCCCTGAGCTGCCATGTTAGAAATCCAGCCACCCTGTGGGAGAGACCAGGTAGATACATGCCCCAGGACTAGAGTAAGAGCCAGTCATAGGAGGAAAGCCAACCTGAACCCTCCAGCCCAGCCTGTCCACCAGTTAAAATTGCTAAGTGACCCAGTCAATACCATGTGGCACAGAAGAACCATTCAGCCAAGCCTCTTTGGAATTCCTACCACACAAAATCATGAGGTAGAATAAAATAGTTGTTTTCAGCCACTAAGTTGAGGGAGGTAGTTTTTTACACAACCATAACTGAAACACCCCTTACTGGCCCAAACCAGTAAGGCCTGGAGGGGCTGTAATTTCCCAAAGCCGCACACCTGGTATATGCAGATGCAGAGACGTGACACCAGGTCCATCTGCTTGAGAACCTTTCCCTTTAAACACTACGCCATGCTGAAGATTAGTCAGAGCTTGTAGTGATGATTCCGATTTCAATATTTTGCTGTTTTTCTTGTGGCCATATGGTAAGTGGGAGGAAACAGTCATTTGGAAAGCCCATTTGACTACAGGAAGCTGCCCAGCCTCAGCACAGTGGCCCACTGAGACCCTAGCAACCTTTCTCATTCCACAAATAATGCCCCAGAGCAGCCTTAGCAACTAGTGATCCTCTCAGCCCCAGGAAAAATAGGAGCCCAGAGAGGGGTGCCATCTGACTTTTTCTGGGAGAAAAAAAATCATTTTAGAGTCTAAAGGTCATCTCAACTCTGTGTCACCCCCCACCCCACATGGGACAGGCTAGCATCTGCCTCACAATTGGACAGCTCTCTTAGAGTAAAAAATAGCAGACATAACCAAGAAAAATATACTACATTAAGTATGTAAAGGCTTGATAGAAATCTATAAGATCAACCTCCGGATTTCTCTTGATAAGATGTCAGAGGAGATGAAGCATTTACACACAAGGAAAAGCAGACAATAAATCCTTCCATGGAAGGATGCCCAGTCTCACTAGCAATGAAAGAAATAGGAATTAAATAACTTCAAGGTACTATCATATGCCTATTAAATAAGCAAAAATAAATTAAAATGACACAGTCTTATGTTGTCCGTGCTATGAAGACAGAGATAGAGTGGCAATTCAGATAGTCTGGATTTTTTTTTTTTTTTTTTTTTGAGACAAGGTCTTGCTATGCAGTTCAGGCTGGCCTTGAGCTCACTTCATAGCCCAGGCTGGTCTCAAACCTGCAATGATCCTCCTGCCTCAGCCTCTGGAGTGCTGGGATTACAGGCGTGCACCACCACACCTGGCTTTCTTGGTATCTTTTGTGAAGGGTTAGGGCAGTGCTCAACCACCAGGGTAAAATGATTCAAACATTCTGACCCAGAAATTCTACTTAAAGAACTATTTCCCAGGGAGGAAAGAAAGGCAACTGTATGAAGACATGCATACAGAACTGTGCTTTTAAAATATAAAAAATAATTTTGAATCAGGCCAACAACAGGAAGTAGCTGAGTGAATTTCGGAATAGTATGTAGCTATTCCAAATGACAGGCATGAGAGCTCTGTGCTTTGCGGCAATGTGTATATGAAACGGTACTCAGAAAGAGATGCCGAGCGCAAATAGACCCACACCAATCACAACCATATGTACTGTCTGTGCGTTATCAAAGATCTAAAGAGAATTTGGTGGGCTGGAGGTACAGCTCAGTGGGCTAAGTGCTTGCCGCTGAGCACTAGGGCCTTGAGTTCGATCCCCGGTCCCGGAAAAAAAATAAATAATAAAAAAAAAAAAATAAAGAGAATTTGGTGAGGTAATTGAGCTTAATGCTCATTAGTTCCCGTATTCTATAAAACGTGCTTCCATTCACAATTTGTAAAAGAAAGAGAAATCCCTTGGGGAAGCAGATGCTTCATATCTCCCCGGTCACTGGTTCCAGGGCCTGGGGAAGTTCTTTCTTTGTTCTCTTTTCAGTTTTTCCTGCTGCCCCCAATGCTTCTTATTGTTCAGTCCTCCAGGGAAGCTGCGAAGCGGCTCTGTAGTCCCCCCTCACCCCTGCTTAATATAATATCCCTTCAGAGATAAAATGACAATCCCATTTCCCCGTCCCTACTTCACAAGCTGCCCTGGATTCCTGGACTCAAGCATTCTGCTTCTTGTTAAGAATTTCAAACAGCTCCTCCGAAAGCAGACACTGGCCATGGCCCAACCTTGAAATGAAAAGCAAATCGACTTCTGATGGCTTCGCCTTCTCTCAGGGTTGTGGATGTCCTGACATGGGCAAGCAGACAGATGCAATCCCCTCAAATTCCATTGTAACACCCATTCTGGATCGGAAGACTATTAAAGGGAGAGCCAGCAGCCCTACACCTTGCTGCTTGTGTGTGTCAGCAATCACCGCTCATGTCCTGGGGCAGAAGCACTGAGGATGTAAGGCTAAGCCGCTCCTCCGATGGCTTGATTGACACTCGGCAGACAGGGGTGGGAGAATGCAGCTCGGGAAGCAGCAAGCTGTACAGCTCAGAAATAATGAGAGGACCCAAGTGGAGAGAGAGCACGGAATAAATAAGAGAGACCTTGGAGTTAAATGGCGAAAGGCTTCTGTTCTGTTTTCCCTAGCCCATTTCACCAAGAGACTGGAGCTTGGGGCAGGGAGCCAGGCAGACCTGGAAGATCCCCTTTGAAGCCATCCCGCCAGCTGCTGAGAGTGACCAGGGCCCCAAATGTGCAGAGGATGCCAGCGTGAGAACATGCAGAGCGGGCTTTGTGTGAGGATCCATATCGCTGACCCACTTCCTGTCTCAGGTTGAATCCCCCCCCCCTTCATCCCTGGTCCCTTTGCCCCTGGCCATCCAGGCATCTCGGCTCACCTAGAGCATTGCATTAACCTCACAACCCATCTTCCTTGCTTCAGCCTTGCCCCTCTTAACCTGTCCTCCTTGTTCCTGCCAGAGACAGCCCTCTACGGGCCACATCTGAACAGGTCACTCCCTGCTGAACATTTTTTCACAGCTGTCCACTTCCCATCAGAATAAAACCCCAAAGTCCTTAGCTTGGCGCACAGGCAGTTCATGCTGTGGCCTCTGCCTGTCCCTGCAGCTGTGCTGCAGCCACTGCTCCCTGTGCTCCGGCGACGCTGAACTGAGAGAGGTTCCAGCGTTCACCCTGATTATTCCAAGCTCCCCGGCACCCTGAGCCGACTTAGACAGCTTCACTCCTATACTCCCTTCCCACCCTGCAGAGTCTCAGGGATAACAATGTGCGCATTGTTGTAATTGTTTGCATGTCTGCCTTCCCCTTAAGCCTCTTAAAGAGAGGGAGTCTTCTTTTTGTGTCATTTTTCATAGGTAATGCATACTCATGGGACAACGATAAAATGAACAAAAGAAAACACAGTGGTCTCCTTTCCACCCTGTCTTCAGTGCCCTGTTCCCCCAACAGATGCAACACTGTTGTTATTTCCTTTTGTCATTTTCCCTCTTTTAGAGCTATTCCATGAGTACGCACACATACTTCTACAGATACAGATACAAATATAGATACATTAATCCCCAAACTAGCAGACTGTACCATACTTTGATGTTTTTACCTCCTTTATCTTGGCAGTCCACATCAGCCACACGCAGCCGGCACCTTTTCCCACTGGCCTCGTAGTATTCCGTGGTAGGGAGGAGGCCCTGGGCACAGAGAAGGCCCCCACACATGCTTGTGGTGGGTGGCGAGGATCCCTGGCTATCACAGGTGCCCCGGATACATGTGGCTCTCTGTCTGGTGTTGGGTGTGCAGGGTGAGCCCAGCGAGGTTTGAGCTGCCAGGAGAGTACCCACCTTCAGGTGGTGGGGGACGACTGCCCAGGAAACCTGATTTCTGCTTTCTGCCATGCCTTTGTGCTTGCTTTTGTTAACATGGCAAATATTAGCGTCAACTCCGCTCCCCCAAAATTGCAAGAGTGCAGCTGAGTAAGCTGGCACACATCCGTCATTCCAGCACTCAAGGAGGCTGAGGCAGGAAGAATGCAAGTTCAAGCCCAGCCTGGGCAATTCAGTGACTTAGTGAGACCCTGTCTCAAAAATTAAAAAAAAACCCAAATAGAAAAATAAAATTAAAAGTTTACAGGAGTTCATTTACTAGGCAGATTAAAAGTCCTGGGAATTGGCACTGAAACCTCGAGAAAATATTAGATCATCTTTGAGCCTAAGGGTGAGGCTACCCCTGCACAAGGCTCCTCTTGGAGTTCACTGGAGCAAGAAGAAATGCACTCAAAATGAGGGAGGAGAGGTTTTCACTCGTCTTAAGGAAAACTTCCTTGAAGAGAAACACTACCTCACCTTAACCTTATTGCCAGATCTCTTTGTCCCAGCCCTATGCAAAAACATGTCACATTTGCACGCTCATCTGACCGTGGTGCTCTAAAACATGCCCAGGTATTCATTAAGTAGTATATTCGCACCACTAGGCTTTTGGAGAAGGTACCATTAAAGCTCAGCAGCACTGGAGGAAATGACAAGCCAGGGGACACTGAGAGGTGGTGCCCAGCTGTCCTCTGTGAAGGTGACGGCGTGTCCGGCACAGAGACCAGATCTACGGCTGTGTCAGCAGCCTCCCCACTCACACTCTGGAGAGTTGCTTTTCCATCTTTCCCCCAGGCTTCGTGCTTGAACATCACTCTCCTCTGAGGTAGGGAGTTGAGGAAAGGGTCGGGGTGGGGGTTAGGGGAAGTAAAATAACTTTTGCATGAGTGAGGCTAACTTAGAAAGGTTTTTTTTTTGTACGAGAAATCGAACTCAGGACCTTGCACTTGCCAGGCAGGCTCTGCGCCTCTGGGCTACATCCCCGGCCCAAGTTAGGATGACTTGACAGATGATGAATAGCAACTAACATTCGGGAACACGCAGGAAGATTAACTCCAAGGATTCCACTTTCTGGAATTTTCCACCTTGCCAGTAGACATGGTCTTCCCCTCCTATCTCCACAGACAACTTGCTGGTGTTGCCCTTTGTTGGGGATGTACGCACACATGGAAGCTGAAAACCACACACACACACACACACACACACACACACACACACCTCCCAGATATGAGGTCATGCAGCAGAGCATCCAAGAGAGTAACTGGAATATGAACAGCACATCCTCCGGAGAAGATTGTGCGTATTCCTGCCAGATGCCACGGACACCACCAGCCCAGAGCAGTCTATGCCAAGCTCCCAGCCTGAGGGTTCCTGGACACCTGGGCCGTGAACGAGGCTGCCTTACTCCAGTTTGCCGTGCCCCTGTGGGGCAGCCCTTCTAGTCTCACCAGGTGCAGGAACTAAGCATAGATTCCCATGCCCCTAGTCTACTAGGCCATCAAAATGAAAACTTCCAATCTGCTAGAACTGACAGGTGCCTTTCAAGAGAGAAGTGGTGTCTAACATCTGGTGTTTTCGTCTGTGTGTCCTATTAATGCCTTACTACTAACTTTTCAGATTTGTAAAGATATTTTCAATATTTTATCTAGCATTTTCAGTTGTCATTACTGGGACGCTTGGCCCCAATAACTTGGCTTGCCATTGCCTGGCTTGCATAAGCCTAAGTCCTAATATCCAGAACCCAAGCGCCTACATTCTCCCGGCCCCTCTCTCCCAGATACCAAGGGTGAAAAAAGACAATGGGAATTGCCAGCAAGGATGGCCAGCCCCCCAGAGGACAGCAAAGGTGGACTCTTCAGTAACAGTTCCCATGAGAGAGCAAGTTAGGCGAGAGCTAGCCAGGCTTAGGCCGAGGGGCCAGTATGCACGGGATCCTCAAGCACCATCATACATTGGAAGAAGTGAAGAGAATTTTGCTGACTGGACTGCCTTTTAAGGGAATCACTGTATTTGCTTAAAAGGAGGAGGCTTCTGATAAGGTGCAGGTGTAGGCTGCGACCCCTCAAGGTTAATTGGCTTCAGCTGAGCGTGGGCGCTGTCTCCCGCATAGCTTTTGTTTTGAAGAGTGGGGTGTGTAATTGCCCCCGGGAGCTGAGTGGCTCAGAATAACAGAGAAGTATGGTCCACTGTTCATCCTTCCTTTTTCTCGTGCCTAACCTCTTTAAATAAAGTGTTGAGCAAATATTTAAAGAAAATCACTTTCTTTCTGTATAAGGATGACAAGAAGCTGGCGACACTAGTTGCCTCTGGGGAGTGAAGCTGGGTAGAATCTTGTTACATATAGAAAAAGGCTTAGAAGAAAGTGCTGTACAGATCATTGCAGTCCTGATGGGACCTGGAGATGGGCTCTGAGCTTTGTCAGCATCCTGCCTGCTCCCAAGCTCTCAGCTACAGCTGCCAGCCTTTGGCCGGGGTACCATCAAAATTCAAAGAAAAGCCAGAGAATGGGTGAAGGGTGATGGGTAGTGTCTGGCATTGTGAGACTGTAAAGGAAGGGGTCTTGCTGGGCCCACAGTGGGTCTCAACTCATCACACAGGGTTTTCTACAGAACCTTGAAAGGACCCACGCTGGGTTCTCAGTAGCGGGTGAGCAGTAACCAACTGCTCCCTGCTTAAGACCTGGCTCTTGGCAGCTCCTCTCTCAGGCGGGATCTTGGCTGCACTGCCCACTCCGCTCTCTCATCTCTCATCTCACATACTTGTCCACCTTTATTTGCTTGCTGTTTAGAGGGGCAGACAAAAGAAAGGTTTGGAAAAGATATTGGGAAGATTCCAGTTGTGCTTGGAACAGACTCTCAGGGCTCCTTGCCCAGAAATCTCAAAGGAAAGTTAAAAGCGGAGGTTCCTGGAATGAGCTAAGAAAGATGGGCCTGGAGTTGGTGCAAAAAGCTCTCTGGACATTCTAGGGGGCTGGATAACCCCTCACCGCATCACATAGACTGGTCTCAGTTCTCAGGGCGCTCACTCGACAGGCATTTCATTCAATCTTTGCAACACCCTGATAAGGGACATGCAGGCATTTTACCCCCATTGTACAGAAAAAGTGACAGATCCCGCATCCCCACCCTGCCCAGGACTTATGTCCCCATGTCCAGAGTTAGGCCTGGTGTTCTCCCGCGGCGGTACCAAGGAGCCTGCGTCAGGGGTCCGGTTCTTTTATGAAGATGATGTGAGCACGTGCCTCAGTCCATGTAACCTATAACTGCGTTCCCCAACCCCCTCCTGCGAAGACAGAGAAGATGCATGACCCCCAGTGGGAAGAAAGTCTAAAGCTGCCCTGGGGATCTTTGCAGACGCTGTTTGATTTATTCCAGTCCCTACTGGTATTCTGGGCCACATTCATAAACGTCAGCACCAGAAATGAAGTTCCCACTGCCCTGGCAGCTGCTGGGTGCTGCTGTTGCTCACCAAGCGTTCCCCTATCCTTGATTGATGGAGAGCTGAAAATAAAGGAAACCTAAAAGCCCCCTGGAGCTTCGGCGGGAGGGAGGGGCAGCTTCTCCAGAAGAAAAACAGGAGCGATCTACAAAAGGCTCATATTAGAGGACCAGAGGGATGGTGCGTCTGTCTGTTAGCGTATAAGGAAAAGACAATTGTTACGGTCACTTGGAAAATAACCTTCTGCCTTAGGCAGAGGGGACCAGTGGTAAAATCAGGCTTTCGTTTCAGGGGCTGTGTCACGAGATGAGGGAAAGAAAGGGACTCCAGTTGGTTGTCTTCATGACCTCCAGGCGCCTCCTCTCCCTGAGCAGAATCTGCCATCTTCTGTAGTCTGGGACTGAGCAAGGGCTGGCAAGGACTCAGAGCAAAAGGATCCTGGATGGGGTAAAAAAAAAAAAGGATCCTGGAGGAGAGCGGAAAGAAATAAAAGGTTAAGATGACCCCAGCGAGCCACTGAGCTAAAGCCTTTACTATTATTAACTGACTACTGGCTGACACTGGGGAGACCCTGTAGGTGAGACTAGGGGGACTTCTGTGATGCCTTCCCTTGTTGCCCTGTCACATCCGTCTCTGGTCATTGCAAAATGCTAGCTGCAACCTACTCATACAGCCCCTGGCAAGCACCTGAGGGATACAGCAGGTAACCAGAGGCAGCCTTAGTGATCCCCAAAAAGACTTTTAAAAGTTGTTTTTAGCAGGGCATGGTGGCACACACCCATAATTCTAGCACTCCGGAGGAGGCTGAGGCAAGAGAATTGCTGTGAGTCCAAAGCCAGCCCGGGCTACATAACAAGACCCCATCTCAAACAAACAAAAAAGTAGAAAAGTTTTTTTTTAATTTGACTTTTGTGCCCTTATTTTGTACCCTTATACCAAACTAAATGCTTCAAAATAACCATTATTCTCTTCAGAGTTGCCTCTTGGAGAAGTTGAATCGTTAACCCAGTAGTGCTCAATGTGTGGCCTGAATCATTGGGAGGTTGATGTTTGAAATACCTCAGGGCTGGTTTATAACCCAGGCAATAACATGTCTTGTTATTTTATAGGAGTTGCTTTCCTTTCCCTTGACTTATCTGACCTGTTTCCTTATAACTTTTGGTCCTTCCCAAGTACCAAATGCCGTTCCAAGTGGCATTCTGAGAGTTGTCTGGAGCAGCTTTCAGGTAACAGGATTGTTCAGTGATGGGACAGAGAAGCAGATACTAGGAAAGGAGAGACAGAAACACATAAAAGGGAGGAGAATCTTTATAGTAATGTGATGGGAATTTGGGAGGATTTCCTCTTCTTTTGCTTTCCTTACATGGGAATGTTTGTTTTTTTAAAGAGTAGAGTAAACAAAATGTGGCATAGTAAAACCACAGAGTATTACCTGCCTTTAAAAGGGAAAACAGTCTGACACTTGCGACAACATGGATTAACCTTTGCAGTACGCCAAGTGAAACCAGGGAGACATAAGATGAGAAATATTATTTTTTCGCTGGGCGTGGTGGCACACACCTGTAATCCCAACACTTGGGAGGCCGAGGCAGGAGGATAGTTGCAAATTTGAGACCAGCCGGGGCTACAAAGTGAGCTCAAGCCTAGCCTGGACTGCGCAGTGAGACCCTGTCTCAAAAAGACAAAAAAAAAATTATTTTTTCACTTATAAGAAGTGTCTAGGCAAATTCACAGAGACAGAAAGGAGAAAGGGCCCAGGGAGAGGTGAGATGGGGAGTTGAATGGGTAAAGAATTTAGGTTTGAGATGATGAAAGAGTTCTGGAGGTGGGTGATGGCGATAGCTATGTAACTTGATGAATGTAGTTAATGCCACTGAAATGTCCCTTTAAAATGATGAAAAGTCAGGCATGGGGGCACACACCTCTAGTCCCAGATACTGGGGAGGCTGAAACAGGAGGGTCACAAGTTCAAACGCCAGCCTGGGCAAGTTAATAAGGCCTTATCTCAAAATAAAAATTTTTACCAAGGATGTAGCCTGGTGGCAAACTGCTTGCCTTGCATGTCTGAGGTTTTGGGTTCAATCCCCAGCACTGAAAAAAAAAAATTAAGTAGAATAAAATGATTAAATGGTAACTTTTCTAATATTTTTATTATAAATATCAACATATTAATTGCACAAATCAATGGGATTTCTGTGATATTTCCACACCTGCATACATTGTGCATTGACCAGATCCACACTCTCTCTATCTCTAATTCCCCACAATGGTAAATTTTCTGTTGCGTTTATTTTACCACAGTATAAACAAAATCTGGATAACCAAATCAAGTCAGCCCTCAAAAGCTGTAGATTTGGCCAGGTGGGGTGGCACAAGCCTGTAATCCCAGCACTTGGGAGGCTGAGGCAGAAGGATTTCAAGTTCAAGGCCAGCCTGGGCCATATACCAAATTCGAAGCCACCCTGAACTACACGGTGGGACCCTGTCTCAAGAGAAAACTGAAGATTTGACATCACCAGTGTTATTCAAAAGCATCTGCTACAGGATGGGGTTAAGTCCAAAGAGAAAGACTGAAAATATTCCATCTGCATGCAGAAAGTAGCTGGGATCCGTTGTATTGACTACAGGTGTCTGTCACTCCTGCCTGAGACAGCGCAGAGAAGGTCCCTCCTCCAATTCTTGGGTTCTCTCATAACATCCTGAGCTTGCCCCGCTGCCCCAGCGCCTCTCCTGGCCCCGGAATGCTCCGCAGTACAACTTAGGTCTCTCTGACCTGGCCCTCCCCTGGCTGGCTCACTCTCCTGGCAGCACAAACCAGGCCATGGTGAATGGTGGCTCTGCTGGCCAGGAGGCTGCTGAGGTGGCTTTTAATCCTGCAGCTGTGCCATCCTAGTGATTGCTTTTATTAGGAAATGTAATGAAAAAGACTATATGAAGCCCCTGCCAGAAAAAAAAAAAAAGCTAATAAGATTTTGCACCAAGTGTGGCGAGAAAAGAAAAAGGGAAAAAGCACATTAGGAGTCAGATAATGAGATAAATGAAGACCGCAGGGAAGATCATTTTTGCAGACTTGCTGGATGGTTGTAAAATTTTTAATTTGCTGAATTCTCTTTTTTCGTCATCTCTGATTCTCCCCACCTCCGTCTTTCACTGTCTCTCTGATGCTCTGAAGCGCGTCTGTCTTTCTCTCTTGGTCTCTCCCTTTCTTCCTTAGTTTTTCTCCCTCTGTATCAGCTCTCGCTTTTCAAATCCCTGTGCGCGCATGTGTGTGTGTGTGTGTGTGTGTGTGTGTGTGTGTGTGTGTGTCTGTCCTTAGATGAGCACAGATGACTTCTATAGCAGACAGGGACCTGGGCAGCAAGGACCCACCCAGTCAGAGGAAGCAAGAGGACAAAGAACTGCCTTCTAGGCAATGGCTATGATTTAGCTAAAGGCAGAGAAAGAGGGAAAGTCACGGGGAAAGGGAGGGGGACCAGGACTATGGAGGGAGGACAGGAGATCAAAGAACAGGGAAGTAAGGAGGAAGAGAAGGCCCCCGCTGCTCCCGCAAATCGATTCTCTGCAACGCCCGCCTCCCCGTCTGTGCTCCGAGCTCCGGAGCAGAATGCCACCTCCGTGGGATGCCAGGCCTGAACAGAAGGGCCTGGGGCACTGGGCAGATAGGCAAGCCAGGCTGCCGGGGACCTCTGAGCTTGCCTTGTGCTGCAGACAGAGGTCCCGCTCTCAGGAGGTCCTCTTCAAAATCTTCCACTGCTCGCTTTGGCGGACCCCAGCCTCCTGCTCCCTTCTTGGGGATTCTGAGGAGCCCCTTTGCTGCCTACCCAGGTCCCAGCCCACGGCTGCAGGTGCAGGGACTGAAAGTGGGCGTGGCTGAATGAGCAGCCTCCCTACTGGGTGCAGGGTGAGGGCTGGAAAGTATAGGAAAGAGTGGTTGGGGGGGGGACAGGGACGGGGGACACGCACTGCTAGTATATGAGAGTCCCTTTTGGTCCTCCATCCCTTGTTCCTTTCCCAGTGGGGACTGTGTTTTCTGTTTCCCTCCCAGTAGCCATCTCTGGATGCTCCTCCCTCTGCGAAAGTGTGCAGGGAATAGGTATGTCTTGCGTTGGCCGTTGCGGGGGGGTCATAAAAAGAGATAAAAGAGCCCTAAGGAGATAAAAATGAGCACAGTTGAGGGAAGAGGGGAGCTGTCAGAAATCAGGCAGAAGAGGGCAGGAAACCTGATCCATGTCAATAGAACTCTGGGCAGTCACTGAGAAACTTCCAGGAGTGAGGGTGCTGGGAGAGGTCCACTCCTGGGTACCCAAGACAGGCCAGGAAGGGGCTAGAAGGGCTGGATCAGAGAAGGGCAGCCCCAAGAGGGAAGAAGGAATGGGTTCAAGGTCAGTTGGGGGATGGTCTTTGTGGAGAGAAAGTGAGGAAAATGAGCTGATTATAACCAGATGTGGTAGCTTGTGCCTGTAGTCAAAGCTATGCCTAACCTGGAGGCTGAGGACTGAATCAGGATGATCAATTCAGCCTCAGGAGTTGGAGGCCAGCAGGAGTGGCAAACCAAGTTCAAGACCAGCCTGAACCACTGAGACCCTATCTCAAGAGATAGGCCAGGCATGGTGGTTGATGGAACACGTGTAATCTCAGCACTCTGGGAGGCTGAGGCAGAAGGATCACAAGTTCCAGTTTAGCCTGGGCAAATTAGTGACTTAGTGAGACCCTATCTCAAAATTTAAAAAAAATAAAAAGAGCTGGAGATGTAGCCCAGTGTGAAGGCTACAAGGTTTGTACTGGGTTCAAACCCTAGTACCACCAAAAAAAAACCCCAAAATAAAACCTAATATATATAGTGTAGTATGTATCCAGGCACTGCTGTGAGAGCCCCGGAATATTTACGTACTGAATCCTCCCACAATCCTGGGGTCAATAAGATTGTTAACATCTCTACTTCAAAGTAGAGGAAACTGAGGCACAGTGAACTATGAAGTGGGGGAGGGGGGACAGGAGAGCCGCCTCCAGAGTCAGGCCTAATACTTCTATGTCCCTCCAGCACAGGACGCAGGTTTGGAAACATGCTGGGGACTGGTTGAGAGGGAGACAGCGCAACAGTTAACAATGTGAACTTCTGAGCCAGACAGTCTGACTCTTACCTTCATGGTAACCTTGGACAGGAACTTTAGTGCTAAGGTCATTCCTCTGACAGGCCTGAGGAATGACTGCAAGCATGTAGGTTTAAACATGGGCCAGGCATGCCTGTAATCCCAAGAAGAATTACAAATTCCAAGGCCAGCCTGGATACTTTAGCAAGACCTTGTCTCAGAATAAAGAAACACCTGGGTGTGGTAGCACATGCCTCTGATCCCAGCGCTCAGGAAGCTGAGGCAGGAGGATCTCTGTGAGTTCTAGGCCAGCCTGGACTATATAGTGAATTCAAGGCCAACTTGAACTACATAGTGAACCCCTGCCTCAAAAGACCAAAAATAAATAAATGAATAGAAATAAAAATAAAAATAGCAAGGAACGTGGCTCAGCGTACAGTCCTGGGTTCAATCCCCAGTACTGAGGGAGGTAGGGAGAGCAACAGGAACGGGGCACAGCACTGGCTGTGAGCTCAGATACTCTCCGCTTCCCGGGAGACAAGCGAAGCACCTTTGGTGCTTGGCAACTGGCCAGCCTCCATTTTTCATCTCTCATCCCTCACCAGAAAGATTAGAGGTGAGCTCCTCCCAGGGACAAGCTTCTTAGGGGCACGCAGTCCTGCAAACAGGCCCCCTGAAGAGCCCGGCGTACACAGCAGGGCCCCTCCCCCACGCTCTCCTGTGCACCCCAGAAGCTCCCAGGCCCTGGGAGCAGCCCCATCCCTGGGGCTCACTGCATTGTTCCGTGGAGCGTGTGCGCCGCCCTCCTTCTCTGCCTCCGCCCCTCCCCCAACTCCTTTTCTTTTTATGGAGAAGGCACAAATTAGGCAGAAAGGAAAATGTTGACAGTTCCCAGCCCTCCCTTGCTGGGGATAAAGAGAAATACGTTAACGGTGGAAGCTTTAGGCGGATCAAACAGTTTGTGAGATGCTTCAAATGTATTATTCATCTCACCAATGAGATGAAATCTTGGGCTTTCTCTTTTCACTTTTTTTTTTTGGCAGTACTGGGGATCGATCGCAGGACCCTGCGCTTGCTAGGCAGACGCTTATTCCACTGAGCTATATCCCCAGCCCCCTTTTTTTTTTTTTTTTTTTTTTTTTTTTTTTTTTTTTTTTTTTTTTTTTTTTTTGCGGTACTGGGGATTGAACTCAGGACCCTGCGCTTGCTAGGCAGGCACTTATTCCACTGAGCTATATCCCCAGCCGGGCTTTCTCTTTTCGCCCCATCAAGAGGAAACCTCAGCTACTGAGGAGATGCCAGGCTCCGGGGAGGAGGGGGAACTTTCAGAAAGCCACCTTTTCAATATTGAATCAACAAGTCTATCATGCGTCCATCTTGTCTCTCCTGAAGATTTCCAAATGAGATGGGTCAACTTGCCAGACAATCTGGGCTGGGGATATAGCTCAGTGGAATAAGTGCCTGCCTGGCAAGCACAAGGTCCTGAGTTCAATCCCCAGTACCGCAAAAAAAAAAAAAAAAGGTTGTTGCCAGACAATCTAAGGGTGTAAAGGTTCTAGACGAGACCCATAAGAATGGGCACCTGAAATCAAACAGAAAACTAGGCCAGGCATAATGGTACATGCCTGTAATCCCAGCACTCTGGGAGGCTGAAGCAGGAGTATCACAAGTTCAAACCCAGCTTGGACTACTTAGCAACTTAGCAAGACCCTGTCTCAAGAAAAAGGAAAAAAGGGGCTGGGGATATAGCTCAGTGGAATAAGCGCTTGCCTAGCAAGCGCAGGGTCCTGAGTTCGATCTCCAGTACTGCAAAAAAAAAAAAAAAAAAGAAAAGAAAAAGGAAAAAAGAAGATTGGGATGTAGTTCAGAGCAAAGGTCCTAGTTAATCCTTAAAACCCAAGGGGCAGAGAAGACTGACTTTGACACTCAAAGGAGACAGGAACTGGAAATGTTGATCCTGGAAGTTCCTCTGTGTACCACGCAAACTTGAGGAACATAACCCTAAGGATAAGTATCTCTGCCAGGCCTTCAGCTCTGCGGACTTCGCAACTGTACTCGCTCATACAGGGCTGCTTGGGGGAAGGTCTGCATCTAGCCTCAGGTGCTTGCTGTACAACACTCTGGCCTCTTGTTTAGACTGGTAAAGAACCTGCCTCACCTTCCTGGGGGGGTCCACATCTGCTTCATTTCCCTTTGGCCACCAAGGACCCCTCTGAGTCCCTGCCAAGATTCTGGAGCTCTTCACCCAGAAAAGAAACCATCCCAGCCTCCCACAGTTCTGTCCCACGACCTCCCAAACCTTAACCTTGCTGTGCTGAACAAATCTGATATGGAGTGGGTAGTGGGAACTGCTGATAGAACAGGAGACGGGAATAGCCTGGACAGAAAAAAATTTGACGTGATGGATCAAAAAGCCTTCAAGTTTACATACCCTTTGACCCAATAATTCCATTTCTTCAAACTGCCTCGTGGAAATACCAGACAAGTGTGCAAAAATGTACAAAAATATCCACCCCAGCTTTGTCTATAACAGCAAGACTTGCAAACATCTTAGAATCGTAATAATAAAAGATTGGTTGAATAGTAACCTTTTAACGTAGTCATTTGAAATCAGATTTTGGAAAAAATATCAAAGGAAGTAAGTATATTTCCATTCTAAAAGAATTTCAAATAATAAAGTTCCCCCTTAATCCTAATCCAACCCTATCATTCTCACCAAGGTACCCACTGACACTTAGTATGTATCCTCTTGCTGTTTGTTTCTAAAGAACCAGATTTAATGTAAACAAGTAATAAAATCAGGCTATGCAAGTTTGTAACCACAGATGCATGTGTCTCCTCCGCAAAGAGAAAAGACTGGCTGATTAGACACCAGAATGTGAGCAGGATTCAGCTCTAAAGAGCGGATTGCAAGTGATTTTTTATTTTCTTCTGCAGGAATTATTATATTTTCTACATGAACAGGAAAACAACGATATTTTTAAATACAGTGAAACAAGCAATTGATGGCATTGGCTCCCTCTGAGCACTGGGAGAGACAGTTCACTGTTTACTCTTTTATGCCTTTTGGATTTTGCATTTTGGGCACGTATTACCTATTCCACAAATGACTAAAATTTTTAAAAATTTAATATGGCAATAAAATAAAATGAGGGGGCTGGTGGGAAGATCTCCAAAGGGCAGCAGGCCTTAAAATTCTGAGAATCTGTGAAATTCTTCAGGCTGCGTTTATAGTTTTTGATCTGCTCAGGATTAACTCTTAAGAGTGCTGATATCTATCTCTCTGGGTCAGGAATTAGGGCCTCTGACCTGGAATATATGAGGGAGGGTCTAAAATAACCCAGGTTGCGAGCCAGAAATAACTCCTAATCATTTGCAATGCAGCAACAGAAGGGGCTCTGTGGAGACTGTTTTCATACTTTTTCAAAGTACTTTTCATCTTCCTTTGGTTCTCCCAATTTTCCTTGAGGCTACCTGCTGCTGTCAGGCTCCTGGGAGGAAAGATGGGACCAAAGGCCTTGTCGAAAGGGTCATTGTTTGAAGTCTGTCCGCAAGATCTGCCCTTCTCAAGGCTGGGCCATGCGCTCAGACAATCATCTCTCCTTCCCAGGGTCATCTCCTCCACACACCCGGCTCTGGCCATCTGCCCTGAGCCTCAGGTGCCTACCTTGTAAAATGAGGGTGTTTAGCCCTGCCCAAGACTGGTTGTGAGGTGTGAGAGTCAATGACAGTCCAGCAAGGGACCGAGGGTCCTCAGGGCTGAAACTGCTTGCAGGCATCCACTTGGGAGCTCTCAGACCTGACACGGCCACTCTTTATCCACTGATGACAGCTATTTTCAATCAGCTATGCTGAGAGAAGATCCTGGAAAGCCTCCCTCCACTCCGCCCCGCCAGTCACACCTTCCTGTGCCTCTGCCTCTCTCTGTATTGTAATCCTGAGTTGGTGTCACACACAGCCTCACCAGACCAAGTTCTTTGAAAGCATGATTTGTGCCCAAATCTTTTTATGTCACACAGTAGGTCCTCAAAAATGATTTGCTCAATGAATAATGAGCCCTTTTTATTTTTTTTTTGTAAGTTCGGGAATTGAACTCAGGGCCTCACGCTTGTCAGGCAGGTGCTAATGGCGCTGAACTATTTATAGAGCTGTAACGCGTGTAAATTCTCTAACAGGCTGCCTCTTGTTCCCGACCAGAACTCAGTCTAAACTGGACCAAGAGGAAGTGGGGGCAGACAAATTTGGGGGGCACGTGGTGGGGTACAACATGGACTGGGCTTTGGTCCTGGCCCTCGGAGATGTGCCCTTTCTCGGCTCCGTTTCTTCATGTGTACATGATCATCAGAGCAGGCTGGGCTTGAAACCCACATGCCCACAAAGGCAAGACAATAATGCAGAGAGGGAAGAAGAGGTGGAGGGTGCGGTAGTCAGAGGGCAGCCGCGTCCTCAAGCAGCACTGCACTGCGGCAGGACTCACCACCAACAACTGACTGTGGGTCAAGTGAGGCAAGACTGATTATTCAAGAGAAGCCCGAAAGCTGCATTTCTATGTGAAGTCTCCTGAACAGGTCAAACTCAAATCCACAGGCCATGCACAGCTGAGGCCCACCGCTGTGTGACCCTTGCCCCGGCTGACCTCTCAGCTTCCCTAAAGCCTATGAGTCTGTGACAGTGGCCTGAAGACTTACAATCTTGGAAATAACCTTTCGAAGGAAGGACCTAAGAGCTTGGCTTCATTCTGGCCACTGAACTTCTGGCAACTGCCCCGCTGACCCCCAAATGTGAGCTTTGTGCAAATACATGGCCCCTCCTCTTCCCACAGCCACAGTCATCAGTGGGCAGAAATGGGGCGGGGTGGGGGGCAACAACAGCTTGTCCTCCTTTGGGCCACGATGCAGCCCCTCATGTCCTGCCACCCCACCAAGGGCCTGCCCTGCGCAAAGGTCCAGGTTGGCCAGGGGCAACCCCCCAGCTTAACACTGCCCCATACAGGGACCTCATGATGATCCAGCCTCACCCAATAAATTCCTGTCAGAGAAGCTGTCAGGGCCTGGGAAATAAATAATGATATTTAACATTTTGTAATAACAACAATTAACCAGTAAATAATGTCCTTTAAACTGCAAACGCTGGAGTAAATTAATTCTTCTAATGAGCTGTCAGGCACGGAAGAAAAAAAGTACCCGAGTTCTTTGGTGCCACGCGGCTGCCGTGTGAGCAGCCGGGGAAGCTCACCTCGGGCCCTGGGAGCTCATTACCGAGAAGCACGCAGCACAGGCTTCCCAGGGAAGCAGCCCGGCCTCGCCTGCCCACGTGGGCTCCCGGCGCCGCCGCCCCCTTCGCACAGCGCTGCCGCCCCGCCCGCTCCCGGCTACAGCGAACCCGACCAGGTGCGCAGAGCGAGCAAGCAGCGCCCAGAGCATTTCAATTAGAGGCGCCCCCCACCCCCACTCCTGGTCGCCTGGCCAGCTCCGCATCGAGACGGCTGGGGACAGGAGCTGAAGGCAGAGGAGGGAGAGAAGCCCGGTGCGGGTCCCGAAGTCCTTGCTGCGTGACCTTGGAGAGGTTTCGTGCCCTCTCTGGGCGGGGATGTCGTAAATGGAAATGTGAAGCTAATCAAACCAGATGTGATTACTTCTGAGCTCCCAAGAAGCCTGTGACCATAAAAAAAAAAAAAAAAAAAAAAAAAAAGCACCTAAGAGTAAGGCAGCTCTTTATGTACTGATTCAGAGTAATCTCCAAGATATATTGTCAGGTGACAAAAGCAAGGCACAGAGGAGTGTGCAGGGAATGCTACATCTTGTGTATTAAAAATAGGGCTAAGGAAAAAGACTATGTGCCCCAATTTTCTTGTCCAGCTCTAGACTAGAAAAAAATAATGTTCTTTGCAGCTAGGGAGGGCGGGGGGTTCCAGGGAGACGTCCCTCAGCAACCTCTTCCTCCCCTAATTTTTGGAAGCATGAGTAGATATTACCGCCTCAAAAAATAAAAGCCACAAATGACAAAGCCACACACGTCAGAGGTCATCTTGTCTCTCTGTAGCTTTCAGAAAGTGGAGACCAAACTGAGACCCCAGCAGAAACCTCTCCAGAGCCAGAGCACACTGCCTCTCTTAATGACCTGTCCCAGAGACGCCTGATGAGTCAGGAAGTCCCTCCCGGTAGCTAATCCCATTCCCTCTGCTTCATTTTGAACTTCTGTCTTTGGTTAAAGGACCCATAGATAATTTTCTGCAGAACCGGAGAGAGAGGAGAGAGGAGTCCCAGCCCTCTGAAGCCACCCTGACCTGGGTTTGAGTCTGCATATGTCGCTTGGAGAGGACAGAGAGAAATGCCAGTCCTGCCCAGCAGGCGTTTACCTCCATGAGGGCCAGCCCAGCCCCATGAGTGTTCCCTAGGATGGACAGAGACCCAGTTCTTAAGCAGGACTGCCCAGACCCCCGGATCTACACCTCCCCAGCTGCAGTGCCCACCCCCACTCCAGAGCAGATGGACGTGTAGCCTCCCTATGACCGCAGGCAGCTACACCTGCTAGCAACTCAATTGTCATGTGCTAAATCCAGAGCAGGCTTGAGGTGGCTGGTGGCTGAGAGATTGTACTGGAGCCAGGAAATCCCTGGGGTTCATCTGTGAAAGCACCTGAGGGCTGGGGCTGAGAGGGGGGCCAGGAGGGAGGGTTTCCTGACCGGTCACCATCTGACCAGCTCCCTTGAACTCTCCTTCACAAGATGCACCCTATGAAAGAGTTACTGAGCCAAAACATACATGTAAAGCCCTGACCTTGGCCGTTTGGAACTGGGTGCCCAAGGCATAGGCTTCCAGAAAAAGCAGGGACAAGAGGGCAGGAAAGAATTCCAACGCATCCTGTGCATCTGCTCCTTGCCAGGCATCCAGCGTGCAGTGTTTATTTGAATCCTAATAACCTGTGGTTTGGATAATACTGTTCCCAGCAGTTAAGCAGGACAAGGGAAGTTCCAAGAGGTTAAGACATTTGCTCAGGATTATTCAACTAATAAGTAATGGGACTAGAATTTGGCTCCAGATTTGCTGACTCCAAAGCCACACAACCCCCCTCTGCGCTGCAGCCTGTTCCAACCCCCACTCCCCTCTGTGTGGATACAGCAATGGTGCCTTCGGGAGGTGTTGAGCTGGAGAGCAGGAAGGAAGCCGACTCAGCCTCCTGACCCTCTCATCTCCTCAACACTGTCAACTCAGTACCTGAAGCAGTGAGATGAAAGTTCAAGGAATAATTGCTGATTATGAGAATTCATGAGAACAGCTTCCCTTTCCTGGCAGCCTGGAGGAAAAGCACCGGCTTCATTGATCCAGGCAGGTGGAGAATGAGGGCACCTCGGATGTCATCTGTAGCAGAGTGTGGTGCCTTAAGCTTAGGCAAAGGAGTCTAATAGACGTGGGCTCAAATCCAGGCTCTACAATTCAACAAGCTTTGTGATTCAGGACAAATTACTCAACTTCTCTGAGCTTTAGTTTCCTCCCCAGCAAAAGGTAGATAATTGCTACCTAAAGTATCTCCTTGGGCTGTCGCAAGGGCCAAAAGAAGACCATGCAAAGTACTTAGCACAGAGCCTAGGTACAAAGGAAGCACCTAATAAACACTTTCTGTCCTGGTGAGCTTTTTTGCAGCTCTGGTAGACAAATTCAATCTCTAAGACCAAGAAGGGCAGTTGTGCTAGTGCCTGAGGTATCAGCCTACTTCTGTAGCTCTCTGATTTGGGAGGCAGCCCAGAAGGGCTTCCAGGCTTGGTTTCTGCAGAGGGCAGCGGAAAATGGGAGCTGAAGCCAGCAAAACAAGGATCCAGCAGTGACCTGAGTCAGCTCCTGCTGGGTCTGGGGGTTCAGGGGCCTTCCTCCGAGTCACACTGCCTCTGGGTCACCCTACCCTCTGCGCAGCTGCCTCGGTGGCCTCAGCCTTCCCAGGACTCTGGGCACCTGGGGATGGAGCTCCAGCTGGGAGAAGAAGGGTGCTCCAGTGAACACAGGAAGCTGGGTCTCAGCCACGCGGAAATTAAAACCAGCTTGCCCAGCGCTGAGTTACCATGTCGCCTGAAATCAGATTGATTTCTTGGGCTTGTTGTGACGGCAGTGTTGCAATTGATTCGTCTGGATGGCGGGGAGTTTATCTATTTGGAGCTGTCTGTCATTGATCTGAATAAGCTTCTAAAATAGCCCAAATACCTAGTGAGGGCGAGGTCACCACCAACCCTGGCTCAATATTAATTATAATAATGAACAGGCATGAGGAGGGCTGGTTCATTGCCTGCCCTGCAGGGCTGGCCTCTGTGAGGTTTGGTGTTTAATATTCATTTGAGCCATCAACATGCAAGAGGCTGGTGGCCACTCCTGCACTGAGAGAAGTTTGCACAGGCAGTGTGATTCTTATCTCTGCTTCCATGGGACTGAGAAGGAATGAACGCTGCTAGAATAGGAAAAGGTTAGGGTTAGACATGCCTGTGACTAAAGGTGGATGGACATAGAACATCTGATTCACGTAGAAGCCAGGACAACCTTCATCTCTCCTCTAAGCCTTATTTCCTCCCCTGTAAAGTGGGAATGATAACACTTATTTCTCAGAGCTGCTGCTTCTGGCTAAAAAGCAAGACTGAATAAAATAAAACTGGAAGGTTTTTCTGGACTATCTTCTGGTTCAAGGGAGGAGCAGTGGGGTCTTATTTCAGGTAATAAAACACCTAACCTTCTCAGCCTTGGCATAAGGTGAGAATTCAACCAATTGGTTATAATAATTATTGATTCAATGAGTATTTATTGAGCACCCACTATATGCTCAGTAGGAAAACCTAGTGAATACACCCTGCCTTTGAGGAGACATCTCAGGTTATCAAGGGAGCTAGGTGTTCTCCTCACTGGAGGTGCTCAGAGGTAAGGGTGAGTCCTGTCTCTGGGAGACAGCTTGGGAGTTGCTCCTAGAGGCCAGCAGATGGACATGGGGACCTTAGCAGGTGGCTGATGGTTGAGGCAGAAGAAGGTTCCACTAGACATCAGTCAACAAGAGCCCCTGCAGAGCATTGTTCCTGAAGGAAGAAGAAGATCCTGTCCTGAATAAATCCAGTAGGAAAATGGTCAGGCAGACTTCAAATCTCTAAGAAGCAGAAAGCAAGCAGCAGCTCCCCGCTCCCCGTCTGAAGACACCAGCTGAAACTGCAGCAAGAAACACGAAAGCCCAGTCAACATAGGCACTTTCTGGTTAAGGTTTAGACAGTGAAGGGCACCATCAGACCATCAGACAGATTCCCTGTGTGTCCACAGCCTGGTCTGCTGCCTTCCTGGTATCGCCCCTCCTTGGTTCCTGCAAAGCTGTCCTCTCTCCTCCAGCACGGCTGTTGGTGCTTCCACAGCCAGCCTTAAGAGAAACATCAGAAGAAAGTTAATAGTGAAATGCTCTGGCGGATCTAATTGATTTTTTTCCTATTGGTTCCCTAATATAGGCAACACTGTTCCTGCCGCTTTTCTGGGCTAGAGATTATGTCATAAATAAAGAGATTTGCTCCCTATTTCCATGTGCTTATCTTTAATAAGTTAAGAACTCAACAAGCTTTAGGAGGACTTGAAATAAGCAAGGGATCCGGTGATGGCTTCGGCGGCGGTGGCGGCGGCGGCGGCGGCAGCCACAGCATTATTTTAGCAAAGGGGAGGGCAGATGTCTGAGGCGTGTAGGGGAGAATCCCCATCCTTTGGGCTGCATTGGGCCCAGGCTTAGCTGGAAGAAGTAGAGGAGAGGGAAGTGTGGGGGAGAGCAGTGGGAAGGCTTGGTGCTGGCCAATATGGCCAAACAAATGGACAGCGCCTATGGGATGGTGTGGGTAACGTGGGAATTAAAAGCGCAGGTTCCGGAGCCAGGTAGGCTGGGTTCAAATCTCAGCTGCATCATTGCTTCCTAGCTGTGTAACCTCGGGCAAATTACTCTGCCTCTCTGTTTCTTTATTTTTAAAACTAGTTACTATCCACCTTGAAGATGGTTGTAAGAATCACTAATAGGTAGTGTGCTTAGAAGAGAGCCTGGGCCAGGATCTGTGCAGAAGACCTGTTAACCTGTGTATCAAACATCATCTAACTCAGTTCATCTTAACTGTTGCTTGTGTCTCTGCCATGTCAGGTGCCAGCCAGGGCTTCATAGAAGCACCCAGCCCCGGTGGCCAGTACAAGCTGGACAACATGACTGAGTATCTACACTGGGGAGATCCAGAAAGGCAGCAGTAACCCTTAGTGGGGAGGCTGCAGTCCTTGACTTAGGGGGTCCTCATTGTCTAAGTCTGGACACCTCAAAGATCAACTTGTACTTCCAAAAAGCTGCGGAAGAAACCATATGACTCAGGCAGAAACAGCTTACTTCAGACAAGCACGAGTGCCAACATCCTCTGTGCATGTGGGCCGGTCATTTGCAGCTCACTGCATCCCAAGCAAACTTGGGAAGACAACACTACATCGGTGTCCCATTTTTCAGTGAAGGAAACTGACGCACAGAGAGGTATGGTGATTTATCCAAAAGCTTACCAATGTACCGGGCGTGGTGGTGGACACCTGTAATCCCAGCACTCAGGAGGCTGAGGCAGGAGGATCGTTGTGAGTTTGAAGCCAGCCTGGACTACAAAGTGAGCTCAAGGCCCGCCTGAACTGCACAGTGAGACCCTGTCTCAAAAAGGCCCCCCCAAAAAAACAAAAAACCTTACTGCTGGGAAGAAGCAAAGGCAGGATTTAAACACTGCTCTAAACACTGCCCTCCTTTCCTCGCACCACACCTACAGTCACAAGCGTTAATGAAGCACGTGTAACATGCAAGAGCCTAGGCTAAGGGCCAAGGAAGTAAAAAAAAAAAAAAAAAAAAGGATACAACAAGCATTTGTGGAGCACATACCGTGTCAAACCCTCCTGCAGTTTATCTTGCTGAATGCATTTCTGAAAGGGTAGTGGCACCATTTTCCTTTTATACATAAAGAGGTGGAGGCTCTGAAACATACCCAAGGCAAGCACGAGTTGGATATTTGAACTCAGGTATGACTTCCCAGACTGGCACTGTTCAGCACATCCTTCGGCCTTAATGAGCAGGCTCCCCGTCTAGCAGGGCTTGCTCTTGCAAATCACTAGCCTGGCCTCACTGCAGGTGGACAGAGAAGTGAGGTCCTCTTCCCCTTGAGAGTCTTGAGGCCTGGGTCCTTCCCCACTCAGAGTGATTTCTATCTCAGGGCCCCATTTTGCGTCCTCCCTCTCTCTTTCAGGCCATTGTGTGGACTAGCAGATTCTGTGGCTTTAAGGACCAATGACCTCACAATCAGTTGCCATAGAGACCATTGTGATGTCACAAAGCAGAGGACAAGTAGTTCAAGGAGGAGTAGGGGGTGGGGTGAAAATGCACAGCTAGGAATGAGAGCCACTTAGGATTTCTGTCTTATTTTCTTGTCCAGAAGAAGTGGCTAGAAGCAAGTCTGAAGCCAGCTCCTGAAGGATGGTGACAGTCTTGAGACCGGACCAAGCATCCCTGTCAGTTTACTTGGGCTCTCCTGAGACCAGGATGCTTTCTGGTCAACGAAAAGCAATAGCAGAAACAACTGCACCATTTTGGGGCTGTAAGAAGTGGGCTACTCGTGCAGCAGAAGGAACAGGATTAAGTGCCAGGATCAGGATCCTTGTGGCTGGAAGATTTGCCTGGAGGGGCTAGTGCATCCTTACCTTAGGAAGTGTGGACCAAGGGGCAACTTGGCCTCAAGGATTTCCTGAGCCTGGTAGAGACAGCCCACATGGTATTACAGCATGTGGAAACTGTTTCCCCTCCTCGGGCTGGGTGCTCCTTGAGGAGCTTCTCCAGGAACCAGCCCAGGTCCTGACACACACAAAATGCTCAATAAATATTCCCTCATTTGATAAACAAATGAGTTGGAGGGTGATGAAGGCATTGGGTAGGTGATTGGGTAAGGGTCAAGTGAAGAAGCCACACCAGCGGTACCTGCCTTTCATCCCAGCTATTCCAGAGGCTGAGGCAAGAGGATGGAGAAGTTGAGGCCAGCTTGGCAATTCAGAGAACCTGTCTCTCCCTGCCCCTCTGAAAACAAAAGCAAAGAGAGATGAGTGAAGAGATGGGCAGATGGGTGGGCAGATAAGGAAGCTACATATCCTGGACCATCCTCGGCGTTGGAGCTCTGCATTCACCATCTCTCTAGCTACATGTACAGGTGTGCTTCCTGTTCTCTGCCACCCACCGACCCAGCACGTGCTGTACCCCCCCACAGAAAGCGCTTCCCTCTGCACATAACATACTCCTGTAGTTTTTTACTCCATCGCCACCTCCTCAGGGAAGCCTCAAATTTCCCTGTGGGCATCCCCAGAGGGCACTATGCCATTTCTCATTCAGTCAGGTGGTCCTATGTACTGTCTCTCAAGCTGGACTGTGACCGCTGCATAGGCAGGAACATGGTGCGTTTTTACTCACCTTTGAGCTAGGGATTCAACCTGGGTACTTATTAAATATCTGTCAGATGAGTAGATTAATAAGTAACCAACCCATCCCTGCTGCTCCAGGCAGCCCACACTCCAAACTCTGCTGCGGGGGAGAACGTCTGGACCCAGGCTTCCTGCAGGAAAAACCAGGAAGTCCAGGGAAACTGTGATCCCTCCACTGCCTTTTCCTGCAAATGCTCCCTGGATCTGGAGCCTCTTAAAGCCTCAGTGCAGTGTCTTCATCTGTGTAGTGGGGACAATAAATAGTGCTGTATCAACCTTATAGGATTATTGGGGGGATGCAGTTAAATTCCCTGTCTTAATGCCCAGCAAATAGCAGATAATAAATGGTAGTTTTATTATTTTTAAAGTTCAGAAAAAAAAAACCCACTGATCTCAGGGACTGACTTTCTTTAAAATGAGAAATACATGGAATTATTGTGAATTTGCTTTAAATGCATATGGTAATCTTTTTAGTTTCTGTAAAATGTGAATCAGCTGTGAGTCCACGCTTTATATAATTGCAAAGCTTCATGCCTGGGTTTGCTCAAAAGGGAAAACACAATTACACTCTCACATGTTTCAAAGTAATGCCCCAGTCTTGTATCAGGCATACGAAGGGAGAACGTTCTTCTGTTTACAGCTTGACTTGGGATGAGCACCGTTAGGGACAGGGTTTATGGTCCACCTAGCTGGGCTATTTATTCACACCTCCTGCCCCATCTTGGCCTAACAGCTGGCCCTAGAATTCTGTAGGATGAAGTGCCTCTCCCTGACAAAAGACACCAGTTTTTGGTTCATGGGACCTCCTTCCTGTGTGTCACATGAGTAAATACTGTGGGCTGTTGCCCAAGGTTCCAGGTCAGCCATCTAAGTAAGAAGCGGGAGGAGGGAGGCAGGGGTTGGGGGTAAGCCCAGCTGACTTCAAACAGAAAAGAACTCAGATGTGCCTGAGGGGTGGGGTGAGCCTCAATCCCCCATCTCTGTGGCCCCTTGCTGTCCCCCGATGAGGGACAGCACACAGGAGCTCACTCTGATCATCTACTTCCTCACCGCATGGCCATCAGCCTGGTTACTAACTGGGTCCCCAGCTCTAGAGTGGCACTGTAAACCCAGTGCCTCTGGACAGATGTATTTTATGTGAGTTCAAGCACTGGGAACTATTGAGTTCAGAAGATTTTATTTCTACAGCCCTCTGTATTTCTCTGGGATTATCACCTGTCTCTGTTCCCTCCCTCTCTTGGCTATTATCTTTGGGCCCTTTCCAAGCCAAACTGCCCTGATTTCTCAGAGAGATGAAGACTCCCAGAATCCTCCCATGGTGTCTCTGGTCTGACAAGAAGTGACCTTAGGAGACTCTTTATTCTTCCTATTACATAACTCTGCAAGTGGCCACAGTGCCCAGGCAGCCATGGCTTTTAGGAGCTGATTTCACTAAAAGACTCTCAAGGAACATGGAGGTCTTGTGCCTCCAAGCTGGGGAGGGATACCTCAGAGTAAGCCCGGGGGTCCAGAGGGGAGGGAGAAGGCCAGCTGTTCTTTCCTCCATGATGCCAACCTAGCCTGATACCAAATTAATAGCATTCAAATGAGATGCAAAGCATTATGCAAATCTAGAGGAGAAGGCCACTCTTACCGAGGCCTTTGGGCTGTTGGAAGGCCAGTGCCTGGAGCCCTCTGTGGAGGACCCCACAGACTCCCTTCAACTGCAACCCATGCATGTTCAGCAGCAGCCAGCAGGAAAAATCCAATGACACAGGCTTTCTGCTCTGGCGCTCACTCTAGCCTCACCTCCCAAGCACTCAGGGCCCCTTCCGTTCTGACATGATGCAGAGGCAGCCCCGGAGGTAGTACAAACTCCCTGGGTGCTTGTTCCCTACTCATCAGCAATGTATGCAAAGTAGATGCAGGGGGGTTTGCATCTATTTAACTGTCCATTAAAATAGCTTCATGCTGGTCACCTCTGCACAGGCCTAGGATTCCAAATTACCAACCCCTGCTGCCTGCAAGTACCATGTGCTTCCTGCGCCTGGTAATTGCTGTGGTGTTTGTTGAGCAGTATTTGCATTTGATCGTCATTTAACTTTCCATCTTTATCCTTCAATCAAATCAGAGCTTGGGCCACTGCAATTGATTAACCATCTTATTTTCAGTCCCTTGGTGGTTTTCAAAGAGTTTTCTTTATTAGTGCCACAAACTTGTACCCTGGGACTTTTCTCCCTCAACCTGGAGGGGGAAGGCCTCCTCCCACCATTCCATGGCTCCTACATGAAAACAACCCGGCCAACATCATGGATCTCAAGTCCTATCCCAGCCTGCCTGTTCCAGCACCTGCCTCTTTCTGCCCAGCCGGTGGCATTAAACATTTATGGAGCTGTGGAGGATCAAAGGCCTCGGCTGGGGGTGGTGGGCAGGCTGGAGGCCTCCTTTTGGAGATGGAAAGTAGCTCACATCAATCCACTTTCTGCTGCTGTTTCCATCCCTGGGCTCTTGCCACAGCTGATCTGGCCCCACCCCTAGAGTGGGAGGAAATGCTCAGAAGTCAGGACTCTGTTTACCAGTCTCCAGCGTTGAAATTCAAAGGATTAATTTTGGGTAATCCAAGAAGCCAGGCCTGGCTTTCCTGACTGTTCCAGTGCTGCAAGGTTGTTAGCCCACTCCAAGAAGTGTAATGTGGTGAGCAGGCAGCTCTGTGCCCCTGCAATCTCTGAAGAGAGGATGCAGCCCCTGTCCCTGCTTCTTAGAAATCCCCCAAACTCCTCTTACTCCACAGAAGATTCAGCTGTTGGCAGGTATGGTGCTGCATGTTTGTAATCTTAGCACTCTGGGAGACTGAGGCAGAAGGATTGCAAGTTCAAGCACAATCTGGGCAACTTAGAGACAGCTTGTCTCAAAATTTAAAAAATATAAAAAGAGCTGTGGATATAGTTCAGTGTGAAGGCCCTGGGTTCAGTCCTTACTACCAAATGAAAAAAAGCTACAGGTCTTGTTTGCAAGCTATCTCTTTTTCTGTCTCAGAAAGCAAGTATCATCCTTGCAGAGACTTCAAAATAAGCCATCAAGGGGCTGGGGATATAGCTCAGTGGAATAAGCGCTTGCCTAGCAAGCGCAGGGTCCTGAGTTCGATCCCCAGTACCGCAAAAAAAAAAAAAAAAAAAAAGCCATCAGTGTGCTGTGATCTACAAGGTGGTGGGCTGTTTGGAAGTAGCCAAGTGATGTTGCTTCTCCAGGGATGTGGGCTGAAGTTCTGACATGGTCTAGGCAGAGACTTCAAGGGGTACTGTGATTAAAGCACCCCTTTTTCCTTCCCTCTGGCTATCAACCCTAATCCAGTCACAGCAGCCATAGTAGCCCAGATCCCCACCGTCTGAGTCAGCAGTGCTCTTCCCAGTTCCTACCACATGCCCTGAGGCTTGAAAACCCACCTCACTGATGCCTGTTTCAGTGCAAATATCTTCATGATGAGGTAACCCCTTTGGTATAGTCACTAAGGACGCCCTGCAGCTCAGATGGCCCCAGCCTCTCACAGCCCTGCCCCAGCCTATGCCAGCCTTTCCTCCTATTTCCCCGCAAGGACTTTCTGCTCTTCCAGAACCGGTCTTCTCACTGACCCCACTATCCTGCCTGTGCCACAGCTTTGTCTCTGCATACACCATGCCCCCTGGAGGTCCTCCCTCTTCCTTCCCATTGACAAAAACATAAAGCACATTTCACTTAGTTTCACCAATCTACTGTGTGAAGCCTTCACTGACCTGAAGCAAATGCCCCTTCTCCATTATCTCACAGCTCACACAATGACCTCCCTCAGGCTTTAGATAGCTCTTATGCCCATTACTTAGCCACAGATATTTATCAAGCATCTACTATGTGCTGGCCACTGGGCTAGGTTGGGGGTACAGGAGACCAACTTAGTCCATGGCTTCAGGACTACAACTAGCAGAGAAGAAAAGACAGACAGCTTAGCACAGGGGAAGCCTAGGGTCCCCTAGGAACAAACGGTCAGGTGGGAGACACAGAGAGAATGGGGTAAATGAAACCAGTATGGGAGGAGCCTTTCAGTTCCCCCTGGTGCCACTTTCAAGTGTGATATGTATATTAACTTAGGACACTATAAACCTATAAGCCCTATATATAGCTGAATGTCCCTTTGGTCATTTTATTGCCCTCAATTTGTGGGTGATGCCAAGGTCTAGGAAGAATGGCCCCCTGGGAGGGCATGAGAAATGGTGCTTGACAAAAATTCTACTGCTTCCCATGTTGCCACAGGCTCTGCCTCCATCTCACTGGGAGCCCAACACATAGAAGACACATTGAACAGCTTTAGGAAGGAGGGACAGCCCAGGGGCATAATTATTCCCACCAGGCAGTGCAAAACTATTCTTTCAGCTCAGGGCAGAATTCTGTGTTCTGGGGCTTGTCATCTCCAGTGGGCCCCCCTCCTGAACACCTGGGTGAGTTCAAGTGGCAGGGAAGGTGATGGGAAAGTTCTGGATGGCTCCTCTCACTCTCCTTCTTCCAGACAGTGCCCTGCCTACCTCCAAATTATCAGGATTCATCCTGCCACGCAATATTCGCTGTCCCTGGGTCATGGTCACCCCCCTGTCCGAGTTGCCTAATCCTCAGGGACCCAGGGCTGTGGAAGAGCTCAGAGATACCTTCAAGGAGGATAGGAGGACTCCAGTGACATTGGCCTGCATTTCCGTTTCGGTGCCTAGTTCCCAATTCTATAAGCAACTCTGGTTCACCCTCTCTTCTGTGCCTTCTTTCCTGGCTTTCTCTCTTCACCTCTGGTCCTTTCAACACCTCCCCCTTCCTGTGATCCTTCTGCTACTGCTCTTTTTCCTCAGCTTCTCAAAACGACTGTCCAAAAATCCCCTCCCAGTGTCTCCCTCGGCTAATTCCACACGCCACCTGCCTGCTGCCTGGGAATCTTACAGCAAGGCGGCTCTCTAAGCCCACAGGAGGATCTGGAAAGAATCCCTGAAGCAGAGCTGGGAGACTGTGAGGACCATAAGGACCAAAAGACTCGATGGGGTGGGGGGGAAGCTCTTTGAGGAGTGAGAGTTAAGAGCCTAAGTTTTGCCATCAGCTTCTAGGATGAGTCTGGGAAAAGCACAGGGCAATGACTGGGTTCCAGGCCAAAACTATGATCAGTGCTGTCCTCCTCTTGGGAGCCCAGTTCAGCGTTTGTCTTCCTTTACAGGGAATAGTAATATTAGCCAGTAGATCATGTCCCATGGTGTCCACTGAACCTCTACACATGAGACCAACCACAGACCCCTGGGTGTAAATAGCAGCCTCAAGGACGATACAACCCTCACTGGTCCCTTTACTGTCCTGTAACTCATTGGAGCTTCTGAGCCCAAGCAGAGCCTTGAAAGCCTATTTTTCCATGTCACTGAATGGTGCAATTTTTTGGCTACTCCCTTGGGCCTCCTTCAAGTCTCCATCTAAAACTCTTAATGTACTGGGGGTGTAGCTTAGCAGAAAATACTTGCCAACCCTGTGTGAGGCCCTGGGTTCAGTCCTCCAGGATGATGGTGATGAAGCCAGGCGTGGTGGTGCACTCCTGTAATCCCAGCATTCTGGGAAGCTGAGGCAATAAAACTTGAAGCCCAACCTGGAGAAGTTAGTGACTTAGTGAGACCTGTCTGAAAATTAAAAATTAAAAAAGATCTGAGGATGGAACTCAGTGTGAAGGCCTTGAGTTCAATCCCCAGTACTGTATCACAGACAATATGTCCATTAATTATTTTTTAAATTCCCAGAGCCTGTCCCTGCTTGTTGTCCGATTTTCTCCACCAGCTCTCGGAGCCTGGGCAGTATACAGAGGAGCCGGGCTGAAGGCTCTGGCTGTTACTGGCTGCTCTGGTCCCACAGAGGGGACAAGGCAGGATCCTGGGGATCCAGGGCTGCCTGGGGACCTGGAATACTATCTTTATTTCCCCACACCGTGGCCCAGGTTGCCTCCTGCCAAGTGGAGAATGTCTCCCCAGGACACAAGTGCCACTGGCTTTTAACTATAATATCAGGATAATTAAGCTTTTCTGTGAGCACAGTTTGCTGCTGATGCAGCTGCCTGGAGCCCTGGCATTTACTGAGCACAAAGTAATAATTTATTGTCCTTTGTACGCTCAAAAGCCATCTTCATTATCGGCCCAGGACGGAGCTGCCACAAGGGCACAGGGGCCTCACCAGTTCCCTCACTCAGAGATGTCTTCCCAGTTCACCCTTGGTGCCCTCGGGTACCAGGATGGGGTAGAGAGAGGTGGGAAAGGGGGTGCTCTCTTACATCGAGAGTCGGGTTAAAATCTACCACCTTAGCAAGCTGCCTATCGGGGAAAGGGTGGCAGGCTTGGCTAGGCGTGGGCAGCGCGGAAGGGCGAGTGCCGTGTACCCATACTAGTAGGGCAATCCTTCCCCTGAGCAGGCGGTGGCACGGGCGCCTGTGCTCCTGTCGCTGGGTCTCTGCGCCTTTGCTTGAGACTTTACGGTAAGCCGCTCCTCCCGCGCCCCCGCCCCCAGCCCCGCGCGGCGAGCCCCGGCGCCGACGCCAGGCGCTGGCCGTGGTGCTGATTCTGTCAGGCGCTGGCGGCGGCAGCGGCGGCGGCGGCGGCAGCCCCGCTCGCGCTCCCGCTTCCTGCCGGACCAGGCAGGCTCTGCCCCTCCTGCGCCCACGCCTCGCAGAGCCCCTCGCCCTACTGCTGCGGCCCCAGCCCGGGGCGCGGCTGCAACCAGCACCATGCGCCCAGCAGCCCTGCTGGTCCTGCCCTCGCTGCTGGCGCTCCTGGTTCACGGTAAGGGACCCCGGCCTCCGGCCCAGGACGGTAGCGGGGACGAGGTCCCGGGGGTAGGAAGGGAAGACCGCCCTGGCACTCAGTTGCGCGCGTCCGGTGGTCAAGCCCGAGCTCCGAGTCCCGCCGGCTGCGCTGCCCTCGGCGCCGGCGGAGCCGGGCGGGGCGCAGGCTCCGCGGGCGGGAAGCTGCCGCGGCTCCAGCCATTCGCGCCTGGCCGAGACCTCGCCTTTAATCATCTCCCTGGATCTAATGGGATTTTTCTGCTGCAATTCATCACGCCACCCCCTCCCCGCACACACGCGCTCACCCGCGCGCCACCTCGGCACACTCCAGGCGTCTAGGGGTGCCGAGGCGCGGGCGGGGGGACGCGGGGCGGTGAGTCGGGACAGTCTGGCTGGCGGCCCGCAAGCCCGCCTACCCCGCTGCCCGCCAAACTTCGCACGACTTTGTGGCGGGTTCCGGGCCTCTTGCATTCTGACTGCGGAAGAACCCGGCCTGACGTCGTTCGGACCCTGGGTTAGGATGTCTCTCACCTCCCTCCGCCTTAGCACTGCCACGCCGGAATCAGAACCTAGAGCACAGTTTTGGGGAGACACTCGGGTACCCCTGGGCCACGTATCTGGCTCCTCGCTGTGCCCTGGACTGCAGAATATGAGGTCCCAGGATAGTCTGTCCTCCCTGAAGTCCTTTGCACACACACACATACACACCGAAAACACCCAGAGCTCTCCCTGCCTCCCACCTGCCTTAACCCTTCCACCCCTCGGCAGACTGGCTGTGAGAGGACTGGCTGTTCCCTACCCTGCGCCCCGATCCCCTCGCGAGGAGTCACATCCTCAGCTTCATTGGTCTCATGTCAGGGGAAGCTTAGCCTTGAAGTAGGCACAAAGGGAGTTTGGAGAAAGGATAAAGGTTCTGTGCTCCGGAGAAGGAAGGTTTTGGAGTCTTGTCTGTACCCGCCGTCCCGGCTCAAGCAAGCTGTTTTCCGAAGCTGATTGCTCCGGTCTTTCTCCTGTTCTTTCCAACTGCTGGTGGGGTAGAAACCGCTCTCGGAGTTGCAAACCGCGGTCCCTCGCCATATGGTTCCTAGCGCCTGTTGTAGAGGAGGGAAGACGAGGAATTTCTAACCTCTGCGCTGGATCTTTCCCCTGCGCATCTGAGGTCAGGGCAGCGCTGGGCCCGTACACCGCAGATTTTTTGGCTATACGGCCCCAAGGGCGTGGAAGCCCTCCTCAGAGCCCTTAGCTCTTCTCTCGCGCAGCCCTGTGTCCTCTCCCAGCCACCTGGCCACATCGGGTCCTCCAGCAACACGGGTAACTTGGAACCGGGTGTTTATGTTGAGGGGAAGAGGAAGAATCCCGGGGAACTGAAGCCTCACCCCAGGAACTGAATAGGTGAGAAGAAGCCTTTAGGTGAGGTAGCCGTCAAGTATGTCCCTCTGAATTCAGGATCTGAATCGAAGTCTGGCTACATCCTTGCTCTGGACAGCTCCCCTGAGGCACAGTGCTGCGTCCATTCCCTGGCTTGCAGTCTGAGGCCTCCTGTGTGTGTCTTGGTGTGAGTGTAATTGGCAACTCCTGTGTCTGCAGTAGCAAGTCCCACCTTGTCTATGCTTGGGGAGGTCTGAACAATGGGGGAGAGCTCAGCAGTGAGCCTGGGTGAGACCACCAGTACGTGGTTGCAGCCTCTGTCAGAAGACTTCCTGGGAGCTGGACTGAGACCTCAGGTCTCCACGAGGAAGGCTGATGTGGCTGGGAGTCCCCTGAGCCCTGCTGAGTTTGTGGGGGTGGGTGTTGGGAGGAATTTGCCACTCTGTGCCTGGAAGTCTCTATGTCCCCTGTGAGTGTCCCTCTCTGTAGGATCTAGTGATCCCAGTAGGATCTCCAAGCCCATTTTGGGGCCAGGTGTCTGACTGCTGAGGAAGATCTTTATCTCCACTCAAAGGAGAGGAGGAACAAGCCTGGCAGGTGAAGGCATGGGCACCAGAGCTGGGTGGGCCAGAGGCCCCTCCCTCTAGAGCTGTGATTCAAGATCCTGGTTGTTCAAAGTACTGAGTCCTCTCATTGGGAGACAGTGCATTTGACTATCTCAGAGTTCCTGGAGACTTCAGGGAAGGAGAGCCCTTGAGGAGCAAAGGCCTAGGGCTGTGGGCCTTTGTAGCCAGGGCCACGCAATCCTCAGTGTAGCAGCCTTGCAGCCCTCAGAGCTTTGCTCACTCCAGCTGCTAGATACAGCTGCTAGATGCAGCCAGGTACAGCCCAGAAGCGGCAGGAGTCCTGGGAGGCAGAGGCCCCAGAGGCTTTGGAGATGGGGTGAGAATAGGCCCACCCCATGGACTCAGTCTCCTACTCCCTTCTGCACTTCCTGTGAAGAACTGACCCCAGATCTAAGGGGCACTGTGGAGCACAGTGTATCCACCCAACCCATGGGCAGTTTGGGGGAGATCATGCCATAGTGAAGGAAAAAGGCGGTGCAGGAGAGACTGAGCCTGCTCAGGCCTGCTGTGTCAGTTTAATGATTTTTAATGAGCAATTACCTTTAGTCATTCTCCTAATTTCTGAATATCAATAAAGTTAATTAAACTCTGCATGTGTGAATGTGGCCTGGGGAGACTGTGAAGGTAGAAGTGGCGGAGGAACCAGCAGGATTATGTCCCCAGGGGTGGAGGCTGCCTCTATGCTGTGTGACCTTGGACCCACTCTACCACCTCTCTGAGCTTGCTCAGGAGTGTGGTGGGAAAAGGGGGAGTGGGGACCTCAAGTCTTAGTGTTCACTCTGCTGGGAACTAGAAGAAGGCATGGAGGAGGAAGGAGAGAAAGGGAAGGATTTGACTTCCAGGATCCCCATGACTGCAAGGGTTAACAAACCAAGGCTGCCTTAACCTAAAATGGTAATTGATGCTTGCTTCCCACAGACTCCTTTATTTGTGCTGGATTCCCAACAGCTTATTCTTGAGTATGGGGGCTGCTGCAGAAGGAGCTGACCCTCTATCCTACTCCCTGTTCCCTACACTTTAGGGTCAGGATGTGGCACTGGGGTTTGGGTTCCACTCAGACCCCCAGAAGTTGATGTGGTGGGCAGACGGAGGAGGCCAAAGGGCCCAGAGACTGCTGCAGAGAGGAGGGGGAAGCCTCATTTGGCTTTTTGGCCCTCACAGCCCAAGCACATCAAGCTTGGCAGGTCCTGGCGGCCATCCCGGCCTCCTCAGCAGGGTGGCAGCTTAAAATGCCTCAGGGATGCTGTGGGGTGCTAATGGGGAGCAAGGAGACACAGGGGCTAGGCTTAATTAGAAACTAAGCTTCTGTGCCTCAACACTGCCACCACTGAGACTGCCTGAAAGAGGAACCATATCAGAAACCTGCTTCCTTAATTCCTCTCTCCATCCAGTACGACTCTTTTAGCACGACTCCTTTTGCCCTTTTAGTCCCTACCTCTCCTACCCTACACCCCTCCAACAGCCCCAGCAATCTGCCAGGCTGGGCAAAAACTCAGGAATCCTGCACCCTCGCCTGGGCAGAGCTGTCAGGGCTCAGTGCTCCACTCACCCCTCAAACAAGAAAGAGGGCACCGAAAGGGGGCTATAGGCAGGAGTAACTTTAGTTAAGGAATCTTTCAGTCCACATGGTTAAGAGCACAGCATGCCACTGGCTTCTCTGGGTCTTTACTCTCTAGAGCTTTCAGTGTAAAGTTACACCAAATTCATGGTTGCCATGCCTAGGAGCACATCCGGACCTCAAAGGGCTTTGTAAACCATGCAGATTTCTGGGTTCCCAGGTTACTGGCCTACTCTTGTGCAAAAGGAGCCAGCTTTCGTAAAAGAGAGAGAGAGAGAGAGAGAGAGAGAGAGAGAGAGAGAGAGAGAGAAGGAGGGAGGGAAGGAGGAAAGAAGGAAGGAAGGAAGGAAGGAAGGAAGGAAGGAAGGAAGGAAGGAAGGAAGGAAGGAAGGAAGAACTAACCTGGAGGAGGTAATGCTGCCAGTGCTGGTGCACATATACAGGAGGTCTCCAAGGCCAATTCCAACAGGAAGCGGCAAATCCAGGAAGATGACTAATCCAGCCAGGCCAATTTCCCAAACTAGCTAAGTTTTCAACAGCTCCTGGGATCTCACCATTCCTTCTCCTGATCTTCTTTGCCCCTCCAGGGCCAATCTGGCTCACTCTACCTTAAATACCAGCTTAGCTGGCACTTCAGTAATTTTTTAGCACACATTTATCAGTCATCTATTCTATGGCTTCTCAGAGAAACCTGTCCTCCACCCTGGGTCGGGGGACTCTTTCATGCTCGCACTGTTCCTTGCTTCACCCATCAAGGTACACATCTTGTTGGATCACAAACGCCTGGTTGCTTAATATTTCTCCCAGCAGCAAAACCAAACTCAGAAAAGAGGACACCAAGTCTGTTTTGCTCCCCCGTATACCTTAGGGCAGCTCAGAATGCCTATTCAGGAGAAGCTTAAGGTCAGCTCCCTGGTTAGGACGGAGAGGCGCACCCACGGCAGTTG
This sequence comes from Dinomys branickii, assembly GCA_004027595.1. NCBI lineage: Eukaryota > Metazoa > Chordata > Mammalia > Rodentia > Dinomyidae > Dinomys > Dinomys branickii. Next base: position 100,823 of record PVLD010004452.1, read on the forward strand.
GAACCATGTCTTGAAGCTGAGATTGCGTAGCAAACACACTATTTTTACATACATTGTTGTGGTAGGGGTTTTTTCACTTGCCTAACAGTTGGCCAATTATCCCAACTGTAAATTATAGCCTTTACTTAGTTTTTTCCTTTTGCAAATTAGGCTGTCACGCCATCAGCCTGAGGTGGGGTGGGGGTGGGGTACTGATGGTCATTCTCCATTGGGTAAAGGCTCTCCCCAGTCAACCCTTAGTGCTACCACTGCTGTGTCCCAGCTGGCACCGAGCCTAGCACACACCAGACATTATATGCATATTGATAAATATCTGAGAACTGCACAGGCAGATATCAGTAGAGACAAGCCCAGGGCCCAGCCTTCCTGACCCCTTCCCATAGCACATACCCACTCAATCCTCTGCTGTCTGAGAGGGAACTTAAGGACTCAGATGAGGAAGAGACAATATTATGTTCTCTGGCTCTAAAACCCCTCATCCATCTCAGTTCAGACACCCTCACACAGCTTGGAGGAATCAGTGTAAAACTAGGATCAGCTCTGAGCTGATGTGTCCCTGAACAGACGGCGGAGGGATCTTAAAATTTCTCTAGAATCATAACAGTTCAGGCCTATGAGCCTTTTACAGCTTCTAAAAAAGCAAACCCTGGGGGATATCCATCTATCATTCATTTATTCACTCATTCTACAAACATGTATTGAGGCCTGAGGTCTGCCCCAGTACACCCAGGGGCCCAGGCTTTGCTGAGCTGGCCTTTCACATACATTTTCCACTTAATACAATAAGAGATTAGTTAACCCCACTTTACAGATAGGAAAACTGGGTTGTAGGGATACTTAGTCACTTGCTCTGGGCTACACAGGCAATAATTAGTAAGGCCACTCCAAAGTCCCTGCCCATTTTGCAAAACCTGGCCTCAGCCAACACCGTGTCCATCCCCACCACCCTAACTAGAGCAGAGCTTCAATACAAGCAGATGGAAATCCAGGAGAACATCACTATTCAAACAGCAATAGCATCAACAATAACAGCAAACATTTATTAGGTACCAGTCCGTGTCAGGCTCTCCACTGAGTGCTTTGCATACATTAGCTTACTTAACCCTCATACCATTTCTGAGAGCTAGAAGCTATTACCTTCCTTTCACAGACCAAGTTCATGTTGTCAGACAGACTCAAGACATAAACAGCCCCTAACTTTCTTCTAGCACATTTTTGTTCATCACAGTTGCTTCTACTCTCAGCCCTTAATGCGGTAGATTAGAGACATTCTATTGTGTCTTGCCCTTAGTGGCAAAGGAATGAAACATTCTTTCTAATAATTAGAGGCCAAGAAAAAGCACAGGACTGGAAGTCAGGTGAAATGTGCTCCCTGAAGTTAGGCCCAGAGGTCAGCGGCCTTAGGTGATTGCCCCACACTTTGGGGGCCTTGGTGAGTGAGGACCAGTCTCAGCTGTCCTGGTATCTTGGGCTACCCCATCCCCTCAGCCTCATGGAGCCTCAGCCCCCAAGTGGGAAGACCAAGTCTGCCCCAGCTTCCTTCCACCTGCCTACCTGCTACCCAGCTACCAACCCTGGAAGGGAAGGATCGATGCTGCAGCTGCAGGCAGAGTGTTGTTGGCCATTGATTGTTGAGATTCCTCGGCGGGCTCAGGAGCAAACAAACCAGCAGCTTCTCCGACAACAATCAGGGTCTCTGGCTGCAGAGTCTGCAGCCTTACTGGCAGGCAGTTTGGCAGGAAGGGAGGGGGTGGGATGGGAGGTCCTGACTGGGCCCAGCAGGAAGAAGGAGCTCTCCCCAGAGATAAGCAGGGACTGAGTGGGCATGGGAAGGGAGGCACTGGGGAGACAAAGTGAAGAGAAATCCCAGACCCTGTGCATGCTTTGTTTTGTCCAACCTCTACAGTTTCACTCAGCCATTTTTCCATACCTGGAATACCATCCTAGGTCCTGCTTATTTGCATTTATTTATTTATTTATTTATTTATTTAAGACAAGGTCTTGCTATGTACTTCAGGCTGGCCTTGAACATGAGGCAGTCCCCCTGCTTCAACCTCCCAAGTGCTAGGATTACAGACATGAGCCACCACGCCCGGTGGGCCTTCTTATTTTAGTTCTCCCACTGCCCCTCTTCCTAATCACTCATCCCAGGCATCTCTCTCTGTTCTCTACGCAGCAAACACCGTCCATCAAGAACATAGCCTCTCCATCCTTCACGCATGCATCTATTCTCCATCCAGCAGCTCTCTATTCAGCACCTACCAGGGGCTTTGATGGACAGGAATATAATATAATCCCTGGCTTTAAGGAACTCAGTCTAGAGGGGAGCTTCCTTCTTAATAAGTCCAGCTCTAACTACCTCTCCCACAAGATCAAGGACCTTCTGATTTTAATTGAACGAGATCTAGATGAGATGCCAAATAGCACCTACATGATCCAACTATTCTAACCTGCAGAAGGACAGGAGGATCCTGACTAGGATCTACTCTGAGCCTCAGTTCCTCATCTGTAGCAAGAGGGTTCACAGTTTGGTTCTGTAAAGTCCCAGCAAGTGCCTGAGGTCCTTGGGCCAGGCTGTGATGGGTGTTCTCCATCATGACTCTTTCCATCTCTGTCGAGTCTGGGTGTCCCGCTAACTCTCAAAAGAGCAAAGCAAGCCAGGTGTGGCAGTGCATGCCTGTAATCCCAGCACTCAGGTGGCTGAGGCAGGAGGATCACTATGAATTCAAGGCCAGTCTAGGTTATATAATGAGTTCGAGGCCAGCCTGGACCACATAATGAGACCTTGTCTCAGAAAACCAAAAAAAAAAAAAAAAAAAAAAAAGGCAAAGCAGGTGCTATGTTCCCTCCCGCCACCAAACCAAATGTGCTGCTAAATCTGAGCAGTGGTATCTACCACTGTAATGCAGTCCCCAGCAGACTCAGCCAGAGGAATCAAGACACCCCATCTTCAACCTCAACCTGTCCTTCAGCACCCCCCCCACACACACCTCCTCTACCCGCAGGGCCCTCAGCCAGCTGGTCCATGCTAGCAGGGCAGAAGGGGTGGTGGTGGTAGCAGTAAAAAGTGCCTGAACCGCTGAGCACTGCCCCCACCTCATTTGCATGCTGTTTTCCTGCGATTTCTTTTCTGGCTCCTTGTTAAAGGCACCCTGCTTTTAAATCAACCCTGCCCCTCTCCACTCCTAGCCCAGAGTCCTCCACACACCCCCACACAGCTTCTCCCTGCTCTCCCACCCTCCCAGCCCAGCAGCTGAGCTCCAGCTCCTTTGTCCCCCAAGCAGCCACCTGCTGAGTGTCTGGCCCTGGTCCCACCAGCCAGCAGGTGCCTAGGGAGCCTGGGGGAAGGGTCACACAGCGTGCAGAGCCAAGTTGTGCCTCAGCGAGGACACAGTCCCAAAAGAACAGGATCAGCAGAGTGCTGGTGAGGGAGCCAGGATCCCAGCTTATAAACCCAGTCCTGGTCTTGCTAGTTGAGTCATCTTGAGTAAATTGTGCTGCCTCCCTGTGCCTTGGTTTCCTTGGGAATGCAGGGTGCCTGTTTTCTTCCTACCTCTTTCAAGGACAGCATCAGAATCAAAGGAAATCAGAAAGATTAGTGACTGGGAAGAGACCAGGAGTCCAGCCTGAGGTTGTCGGGGGAGGGTGTCCTCCCGCAGCCAGAGCTGTCGGACCACGGGAGGGGTAGTCACTGAGGGCTGGATAAGATGCCCAAGGAGTCCAGGACATGACTGTTGTGATAAGGGTGAGGGATGAACCTCAACCTACCAGGTCAGACCAAGAAGGTGAGACTAGCAGTTCAGAGACAAGGGCTGGCTTCAAGGTGTTTCTAGGCCCTTCACCCTGGCACACTGCTCTGATGAACATTGTCTTAGACATCATTTATATCTTGCAAGGAGGACTGGGGTGGAGCTCAGTGGTAGGGCCCTAGGTTCAATCCCCAGCACTGCAAACAAACAAATATGCATCCAGCAAGGATGTAAAACATCTGGCCCAGCAGCTGGCAGTCCCCCTCCTATTGTGAAGCTTTATGTTATGGGTGGCTGGAGGAGATGGAGGATCAAAGCGCCCCTGGCATCTCCAGGCAAAGGTGTGAAGGTGGGCCCGGCAAGGTACACATAAGAGAGATCATTCACACATTTAACTGCCCAGATGCCCTTGTTCCATTCAGTGCATATTTGGCGGATAAGCCCTAGTCCCATCCTACTGGGTCCAGCCACCCTGCATGGCTGGGTCCATCTTGTGTCCCCAGAGTTTGGGGAGAGAACTCCACATAAGCAGGTAGCCAAGTCTGTGTGCATCTCTGCCTGGCCTGTGCACATCTTCTGGGTGTCTGAGCCCTCTCTCTGCATGCTGGGACTGGGACTGGGGTACAGGCACGACAGGCTCCAGCTCAGGCTGGTCGCTCCCTGTCCCTGCAGCCCATTCTAGTCTTTTTCTCCCCAATCTTGGGCTCCACTGACCCCTCAAGGAGACTCACAGCTAGAGCTGCTGTTGCTATTTTTAGCAGCTCTGTACCCCTCCCCTCCTCCATTCAGGCTCGGCTGGAAAGTGGAGGGACAGGCCAAACCTGGGGAGCCTCCTCACCTGTTAGGCTGCTAGGCAGATGAGACCCCTTCCCTCAGCCCTACAGGGCCATGGGACAAGGGCAGCTGGGGTAGTCCGCAGGTGCAAGGCCTATGCCCCAAGACAGGTTAAATGACACCCCTCCCTCCTGGGGCTGGAGGCAGGTTTCCAGGCTACACACGCATGCACACACACACACACAAACGTGCACACACCTGCCCCTGCCTCCACCCCACCAGTTTCAAAGAGCGAAGCCCAGACCTCCAATGACTAGTGCCTCTTCTCTAGGCCATTTGAAAGGAAAACCCTAGCCTCCGAGTCTCCCCCATAGAAGCAGGTAGACGCAGAGGGACTCAAAGGGAGGCATTCCAAGTGAGCTGACTTAACCAGGGCCTGGTACTGTCCCTGCCCTTCCCAGAGGAGTTCTGAGCTCCTGCTGCAACTCAGCTCTGCCAAAGGACACCATGAGCACTCACCACTCTCTAGATCCTCAGGGCTTCTGGGTTCCATCCCTATCACCTACCTTAGCCGCTCTGGAAACTGGCACGAGCTGGAAGAGGGTGGAGCAGAGCAGTTCAAGGAGTCTGAACTAAAGGCACCCCCGGCCTCCCTCCTAGGGTGCCTTCCTCTGGACTCTGGCTGTCTGTGCTCTCAGAGTCCTTTGTGTCCCAAGCATCTGTCCTGTCAGTCTCTTGAGCTTGGTAGGGCAGGGATGCCTCAGGTCTGCCTCCCAGGCCCAGCTGGACCACTTCCCACAGGCCAAGTCAGCTCTCTGCCCCTGCTTCTTCATCTGTGAGACGGGGAGGATGCATGACCAGTGCAGGTGAATAGTGGCCTAGAGCAGATGCTCAGAAAGGTAGAGCTCTCTCCCCTTACCTGTGCTCCCAACGTGTGCCCATATACATGTGGCATGCTACATGCCCACACAATAGACATATGTGCACACTCACACATAAACATACACATGCATTCACATTTGTACACTCACATATATACAAATACATGTGAATATTCATACAGACAGACTCACGAGCATGCATGCTCACACATGTGCATGTATGCATGTTCATATTGGCATAGACACACACTTGCACACATAGAGTCACACATGCACACATGTATGCTCACATAGGTATTTACACATACAGCCTAGTCTTCCAATGCTCAGCAAAAACTGACCAATGGGTGGAGATGAGAGGGGTTCCAGTGCATACAACAGAGCACAACCCCCCACCCTGCCAAGTCCCCTCCACTTCTTCCCATACTCACCAGGAGTCTCCACTAGCCCCTAGAGTTGGACACTGCTAAGAGAAGAGCCATTACCTCATTCTACCCACCTAGAGACTCAAAAAGTCAGGAACGAAATACTGTTTGAAAAACTAGAAAGGCCCAGAGGGGGTAGGACAAGCCCAAAGTCACACAGCTTGTCAGTGGCACAGCTACCTACACACTGGAGCCGAAGTTCACCAGGCTTTCCAGTTTGCACAGCTAAGAATAGGCACCCTGGTAACCTGCAGGAGAGAGAATAGCCAGAGTCCACCTCAGCATTACGAACCACAGTAGCCCAGAGATCTGGGCCCAGCACCCCTCCAGCCCCCGACAAATTCCCCCAATCTATCTCTTCTCTGATGCCGCAGGCAAAAACAGCCAGAGAGTAAAGATGAAAAAGTCCGGGAGATGAACTTGGCCCTCATATACAAAGCCCGTCTCTTCATCTGACCCAAAAGCCATGGAATCTTGGGACTATCAGGCTCAGAAGTAGACACACATGCTGGGAATGAAGCTGGCTTTTGAACATCAAGGTGGGGCCTGGAGGGAACAACAGCACAGAGATGCTGGTTTGGGGCCCAGAAAGATATCTGCTCTGTAACCCAGTGGCCCAGTCTTGCTGGGCATTTTGGCTAGAAGGGACTATCGATCTTCGGGTGGCTGTGTGGAGCCGAGCAGGGGACAGAGAATGAAGGGGATCACTGTTCCTTCCTAGATCAGCCCCTGGCCCCCTAACTGCACCACTGGGCCAGGCTGACCTAGTTCTAGGGTGAATGCAGTTCCTGCCTCCACAGCCTTCCTGCCCCTGCTGACATTTCCAAGGTTTGCCATTCAGAGAAATGTGCTCTTTGCTGCTGACGTGGTGATGAGAGTGACTGGCACTGGGGGAGGACTGTGACCTAAGCACCCAGCTCAGGGCCATGTTTCTCTGCCCTCTCGGTCCCCACCCCCACCCTGGGTCCAGAGGGTAGCTCTTCTACCTCCTGCCCAACATAGCAGGCAGGAGTTGTAGTCTGGGGGTACAGATGGAGAGAAAGAGCTGATGAGCAGAAACCTCTACCGTGAGGGAAGACCAGTAGCCACCTCCATGCCTACCTAGGCTCCTGCTCTGGCCCCTGAACTGGGGGAATCAAGGTGAGATACAGTAGATCAGACTGGAGGAGATGTTGGCAAGGGAAGCCCTGCGGCCCCTCCCACTCCTTCCTGCATGCCACCGGGGCTGGGGCCCGCTCTATGGCCTCTACTTTGTATGCCCACCCCCTACCGTCCCCCTAACCCCTCCTCCAGGCCCCCACCATGTATGCCACCTGCCTAGCCCCAAGAACTGTGGGCAGGCAGGGCTAGGGTCCTCTGGGTCCCCAGCGCCAGCAGCCAGGCAGGAGGGGGGACACAGGGCCGCAGGGGAAGGCGTAGAGCGCGGCAGGTGATGCTGTGGCAGAGCCCTCATTAATCACCTCTCCAGGCCCCAGCTCTGCAGTGGCAAGACCATATTAGATTTTAAATTGGAAAGCAGAGAACGTGGCAGTTAGCAGGGAGCTCCTTCTACCCTGGGCCCCTGGGTCACAGCCTCATAGAAAGGAGGGGACAAAGGGGTGAAGAGGGCCAGCTCAAGTACATCCCAGAGCAGTGTCACCCTAATCAGAGCCCAAGGAACTGTCCAAAAGAGGGCCCTGAGAAGGCTCAGGTTAAGGGTCCAAGAAGAGGGCAGAGTAAAAAAGGGAACATAATAGTTAGTGTGGGAAGTACACCCCTTCTTCTGGGAGCTTGGGCATTTCTGAATTCAAGGTTCCAGAGTATGACCCCCATGAGCAAGGGCAAATGATAATGATTTGTGGCCCATGCATGTACCTCTGTGTACACACACACACACACACACACACACACACACACGCACACACACACACACGCACAAACATGCACATGCACACCCACTTGCCTGTGTGGACTTGCATTCAGACACACATACACCCACATCCTCACACATGGACACCCAAGCAGAAAGCAATGCAGTAGGAATTTTTATCCCAGCTGGGTGTGGTGGCTCAAACCTGTAATCCCAGCCACTTGGGAGGCAGAAGCAGGAAGATTGAAAGTTTGAACCCAGCCTAGGCTCAAAATTAAATCCTGTGTCAAAATTAAAAATATAAGGGCTTGTGCTCTAGCTCAGTGCTCTCTGGGTTCAGTTCCCAGTCCCCAATTTTTTTTTTTTTTTTTTTTTTTTTTTTTTTGCGGTACTGGGGATCGAACTCAGGACCCTGCGCTTGCTAGGCAAGCGCTTATTCCACTGAGCTATATCCCCAGCCCTCCCAATTTTTTTTTTAAAAAAAGAAAAGAAACAGAAATTTTGATCACAGGCTGTGGAACAGACCGACATGGCTCCAGCCTTTTATTTGCCACTTTTCCTCTGCATAAAGCAGGATGATTCGCTTTGCTCCCAGCCTCAGTTCCTGCCCATGTAAACTGTGAAATATTGATTCCAAGCACAAAAGGCAACTATTCTGTGTAGAAGACAGATCTCGAGGATGGACATGCCTGGCCCATAGCTGGCACTCAGTAAACATAAGTGACCCGCCCAGGCAGCTGCTCTGGGGCTGCCCCAGGAGCCTTGGCCAGAGCCTGGACCGGATATCCTGCCCTCTGCTGCTGACGGGGCGGTGAGGAAGGCACAAGTCCATGCAGCACAGCAGGCATTCCCACAGAATAGGCACATGTCTAAGGCCCCATCCTAGGCCAAATCACATGAGGCCAGATCACAGGAGTCCAAATGTTCCTGGCTGTCTTCCACTCATGATGTCCAGGTCTTCCTAACTGGCTCAACCCAACTCCCAGAATTACTCGTCAAATACCCAGCACGAACACCAGTGCCCAGCCAATGCTGGGAGGCAAAGAACTTGAGTGGTGGGAGACACTAACCCTCCCTGGAGAGCGAGGGGCTGATAGCTCAGCATTCCTGAGGCTGTCGTGAAAACCCTGATGAAATCCTACGGTTCCTTGTCATCTCTCCCTGCCCAATCCCAGTCCTCAGTTTCCCCATGCCTGAAAGAAGAGAAGCAGATACCCCATGTTAATGCTTTTCAAGGACCCCCATCCTAGGCTCTTCCTCCTGAGAGGAGGGGAGTACTATGAAGGTGGACAGGTCAGGTTTTGGAGCTGCACTTCCAGCTGACGGCCACTAACCAAGTGTGGCTACTTAACTGTAAATTCACTGACAGGAAATAGAGTTAAAATTCACTGCTTCACTAGCCACATTCCAAGTGGTCCATAGCCATGTGTAGTCTCTAACCATCCTTTTTTTTTTTTTTTTTGGTGCTGGAGATCAAACGAAAGGCTTTATGCATACTAGGCAAGCACCAAACACTGAGCCATGCTCCCAACCCCTGGTTACCACAGTGGGCACCAAGCGCTGAGCCATGCTCCCAACCCCTGGTTACCACAGTGAACACACAAACATAAAATCATTTTGCATCATTGCAAGTTCTGTAGCACACTATAGCACACTCTAGTGTTAGACAACCCAAGGTCGAATCTAACACATCCAGATGGGCAAACTTGGGAAATGCCCTTCCCTTGGTCCCAGTTTCCTCATCTATAAGATGGGTAATAAAGGTTAGTGTGTCACTGAGCTCCTACTGGGGAGAGTCAGTTAATTCTGATAAAGCATGTTGCCAGGCACATGAGAAACCCTCAGTAGATAATAGCATTTAATATTTTTATTCACAGAGCCTCTCATGATTCATTGCATTCTGGAATGTGAGAGCAGGCAGGTCTTTTAGATACTTTCGTCTCTTTCATTGATGGGGACGTGGAGTCTCAGGCTCAGGATGACTTGTACAGATGAACTTGGCTTGTCAGGGCCAGACCTGGATAGGGTGGCTTGACTTCTGGTTGGTGCCCATTGCCTCTACCTGTGCTCCCTCTGCTTGGCAATAAGACCTGAACCCTGGAGAAAGTAAAGCCCAGGGTCACTCCTCACCCCTGCCTGGGGAGTGAGGGAAGTAGCCATCCCTGACCACTCAAGAGGCAATATACGCTCTGTCCCTGCTCCACAGATGGCAAACAGTGCAGGACTCACTCTTCAGAGCTGTCGGGCCAGGTGCCTTCACAGGTCCAACACCCTGAGCCTGAGCCCGAGCCCTGCCCTGAGGTTGCTATGACCTGGGAAAAACCTCTGGACCCAGTTTCCTCCTGGGTAAATGAAAGGGGATGACATGCTTACCCAGAAAAAGGCAAAGACAACAGGGATTCAGCTTCCAGCAATCAGCCACTCCCTGCAGCCTAGCCTCCAGGAGGCACCCCCTTTCATATTTAATATCCAGACTTGAGTTGGGCATGGTGGTGCATGCTGTAATCCCAGTACTCAGGAAGCTGAGGCAGGAGAAGTGCTGTGAATTCAAGGCCAGCCTGGGCTACATAGTCAGACCTTGTCTCAAAAAAAAAAAAAACAAAAAAAACCAAAAAAACAGACTTGGCTGAACTACTAGCAGTAGTGAGAGGATGTGATAGGAATGGTCACCGACAGGAGAAGAAAAGTTAGTGTTGGGTGAGGGACCTACCAGCTTGTACCAGTAGACCCTCCCTATCAGTTGCCAGTTGGGGCTGTGCTGGGGCACTGCCAAGGGTTGGATGCCATTGTCTCATTTCAGGACCTGCCCCTGCCCCTGCCCCTGCCCCTCCCCAGCCCTGCTGACTAAAAGCCAAGTGCTTTGGGGAGCAGGACGCCTGCTGAGTGTGTAGGCAGGCAGAACCTGGGTTTAGAAACCATCTGCCCAGAAGCCACACTTCACTGAGCCAAGCACCAGGGGTCAACATTTGTGGGCAGAGATATGAGAAAAGAGACACTCATCAAGAAATGCCCCCAGGAGGTCACAGGAAGGCCGGGCATGGATGGTTCCCCACACCGGGGTCTGGAGCTGGACCCAAAAGATAAAGGAGGATTTGAAGAGACAAGGCAATAGAGAAAGTCAGCAAGAGGACAGAGCCATGTGAGCAGATGGGACAGAGGGGAAGGCACCTGTTCTGGCAGTAAAAAGGTCCCTTTGAGCAGAGCTCTGTGCCCGCCCCAATAACTGCACCTTCAGGACCGCAGCCAGACTCCTTCCCCATCACCAGAAGACACATGGCTCCTGCATCAATGCCTTAGGGTAGTGACATCTAGGCTGGTGGGGAGATAGGAGGCCAAGGGCTGCAGCCAAAGCCAGCGGGAGCAGAGGACGGAGCTAAAGTATGAATCTCAGGCTCTGCCACTTGTTAGCTGTGTAAACTCAGACAAGTTACTTAACTATTCTGAGCGCCCGTGTCTTCATCTCTTAGGACAATAACATGGACCTCTTTGAAGTGAGGCTCAGAAATTATATATGAGGGTGCTGAGCGAATGGTCAGCGCACAGTGGATACAGGGAGGTGGACAGCAGCTGTGGCCAGCACCACGAGGCCGGCTCCAGACCACAGGAGGCAGAACGTGTCCATTCCTGCTCTACCATAGCTTCTAGGCGACTCTGAGAAGTCACACTGGATCCCTGGTCCTCAGCTTCCCCATGGGTAGCATAGCGGTTAATTGCCTTCCTTGTCAATGCAAGCAGTGAACAGCAAACCTACCTAAGATGCTGGACACTGTGAAGAATTATTTCTGTAACAGATGCGCTTGGAAGCCTCTAGAACTGGGCCTCAGACCTCGGGGGCCCTCTAGCTGAGGCTCCTCAGCACAGGGCCAGGGCTGGGCCAGGGGCACTGTCATGGTAGAGACCAAATTGTCACCAGAGATGTGAAGGGGGGATCCTCTCACTCCTAGGGGCCCTTTTCCTCCCTTGGGCTTTGGGATAATAGGGGTCTGCAGGAGCCAGGACCTCACTAATCCCCTATTAAAACTTGAAAGAGGCCAAGAAAACCTCCAGAATAAACTCATTAGTTTTTATGGGATAATAAATGGATCCTATTAAATTCTCATTCTCCCAACGCTGGGCCAGCTTAACCTCTGGAACCCAGGGCAGTGAGCCCCCTGCCTATGTTCTCCCCGAGGCTTCCCTGTCCCCCCATGCTACCATGCCCCTCTACCAAGCTGAGAGCTGGTGCCACATAAGGTAGGGCTCCTGGCTGAACTCATCCCAGACCTTTGGGACCCCTCCCTCTCCCTTCCCTGTTCCTGCCTTTGAGGCCCAGCTCTGGAAGAGGACACAGGCTCAGCTGTACCTCTTCAGCTCCTTGGTGACTACCAGAGTGACAGGCAGCCCTGCCTGCTCTTGCAGAGAAAGGGTGGGATTGGGGTGGGGTGGGGTGGCACAGGCAGGTGGGAGCTCTTGTCAGTCAGTAGATGAGCGCACCTCAACCCAGTGTGGCTTCACTTTACAGGTGAGGAGACAGGTCACACGCCAGTGAGGCATAGATTTGGAGCTGGAGTCCTAGGCTTTCTGGCTGGCTGGTACAGAAACACCGGCAGAAGCAATAGCACTGAGACATAGTGCTGGGGTAGCACTATATTGCGCAGGACAGCAGATCCAACAGGCAGGCGCACTGCATAGTGACTCCAGCTTCATGTCCTAGGCCTCCCTGAGCCTCAGTTTATCCATGTGTAAGATAGAGAACATAACAAACACCTGGCTGAATGTAGAGGATGCCTCCTATTGCTGTCCTTAGGCAGAGTCTGGGCCCTCACTCCATCCGGATCCAGAGCAGCTCAGGGTGAGGCACGGAGGCCCTCATCCTTACCCTCCCCCAGCTGGACCGTGGGAGGCGGGGGCAGGGCAGGCAGCCCTCCCTAGGAGACCCGCTCTGGGGCTGGGGGCGGGGCCTCCAATCCCAAGAGGGGCGCCACGGGGGGAGGCCTGGGCCAGGAGGCGGGAGCGGGAGAGAATCCACCGGGGAGGCATCCTGAATGGCTCATTAGTGCCGATGAAAGCCTTTTTTCATTTCGTCTAAATACTTTAAACAGGGCTCCCTCCGATGTCTATTTGCATAGCTTAAGAGCTAATGCGGGGGGAGGGCCCGGGCAGCAGCGGGCCACACCAGGACTAGGGGCTGCGGGGAAGCTCCGAGGCTTCCTCCACTGATGCAGGGGTAGATGAGGGCGCACTAAGTGGAAATGGTGTTTCCCAGACCCTGCCCAGAGGGGCCCTGGAGTATCTTTCTGGGTCCCTGCACCAGTGGACTTCGCAGATGGGGATCATAAGAACCTATTTTATGTGACTCGGCTGTGTCCCATGCAGGCATGCAGGGGATTGACCTGGCTGCTTAGATGGTGCCGGATCATCCTTATTTTATAGATGACACACTCAGGGTCACAAACGTGGTCATTCCCTAGGGAACATGCCCCCTAGAGAAGCAAGACCTTACCTTGGGGACCAGCACCTCCCTATCCTCCAGGCCTTTCTCCTGGTTGCCCTGACAGGGCCTGCCCTCAGGTGGTCTCTGCCCCAGCCCCCAGCACACTGCTGTTTAGAGCATTCAGTGATTGGCCCAGACCTCTGTGATTTTAAGTGGCAGAGCTGACCCTTGAATCCAGATCTGTTTGACTCTATGCCCTGGGCCTATAGAGCAGTGCTGGAGCCATAGTTTAGGTCCCAGGTTTAGATGTGGTTCAGCCTGGAGTGGGAGCTCCCTGAGTCCCAGTCAAAACATTTCCTGAGGGTCTGGTTCAGCCCATCCTCAACCCAAGTCCACAGTTCAGGAGCTCTCCTGCCACCTCCACTTCTAACCTGCACAGACGTGAGCCCATTCTCCCTATGTGCCAAAGTTTCCTCAACTGGCTGGGGTGTTCACTGCAGACCAGCTCCAGTCTCTTCCTGCCACGAGGCAGACTGGCCTGGGAAGACCAGGGACTTTGAAGCTAGATGGACATAGGCTGAACTCTGCTCCAACGCGGCGATACTTTGAGCATGTCCTCCTCTAACCTCTCCTCCAGGCCCAGGTCCTTTGTAAAGCAGAAAGATTATTATCTCACAGAGGTGCAGTGTCAGATAAACAATATGAGATCTGGGAAGGGCCCAACACAGCAAGTGCCTGGTGAAACTGGGTGTCTGGGCCCCCGGCACCTCCTTCTGCTGGTTCCTGTATCATACTCTGCCCCTTTGTCAGTCCCTGATCTCTAACTCAGTCAGCCAGGCAGAGAGCAATCCCTGACTTCGCAGCTATGGCCTTGGAAACCTAAGGGCCACATACGTCACAGAGGTTCAGGTCTTTGACAGTCAACCAGGGCATTGGGAGATGCCCTCCCCCTAAAATGGTTTATCTCCCAGAGATTATCTTACCCTTTTTGACAGTGGGTGGCACCCTGGGGGAACCAAGTGGCAGCTGATTTTGGAATCAATTTGCTAGTCTGACATGCTATCTCAATCCCATTTAGCCGAGTGCTCAGTCCCCCTAGATAACACAATCGGTGCAATCAACAGTGACAGGAGGTACCCATTAGCTCTGCTCTGTTGCCCATCACCCACCTGGCTGCGGGCAGGGGCGTATCCCCGCCGCTCTGGTCACTTCCCAAGCAAAGGATCTCTGTGCACTTCCCCTCCCAGCAAAGAGTTCCACAGGTACCCACCCTGGGAGCTGTGGGCTGTATCACTTGTTGGACAGTCCTGGAAAGGGACCCACAAGCCATGTACAGCTCCAAGTGCTTCAGCCTATGTGCTAAGAAAGGCTCTTCTTCCTGTGTCTTGCTTAAATCAGTCTCAGCTCCCCTGGCAGGCTGGGTGACATCTGGGGGGGGGTACCCCTGTCTTGGCATGTCACAGGTACTGCCTGGATCCTCCATCACCGATTCACATGAAAGACACTGGGCAGTCTCAGACCATCTGCTCTGGGGAGTATAAGCTTGGCCAGGCATCTAGTTTGGACACTGATATCAGAACCTGGCATAGAATGTCAGAGCACAGATGGGCTACTTTAGTGAGCATCTCAGGAGATAGCAGCTAGTCCTGGTTTCTCAAGGCTTTGGGTTGCCCAGGCCTCTCTGATCTATGGGAATGAAGAGTACTCCAACCTGTACCCACCTCCTCCACCCCAATTTCCTCCCTCCTTCCAGTTGTCTGACACATCATAGCTGCTCTGGTCTCCTGAACAGAATGTAGGCCATCTGGCACTTCCTCACGCCTGCCAATCTACGGGGTGGGTGTGAGCCTGTGGAATGACAGCCCTACCACCAGACGTGCAGAAAAACCGACTTTCTCTTTGCAAACTCTGTTATCTTGCCCCAGTTGTACTTCCTTTCAAGTCCTTATGCAGCCATTTTGAGGACTGTAGGAATCAGGAATATTCTCCCAGCCCTGTCAGAGTTGGTAAAATTCTGGATGAACTGAATCTGGAGCCCACATCCATTGACCTTATCCATCATGGCAGGTTAAACACTTAGGGAACCTAGTGGGGCACAAGCAGAATATGTATTATCTCTCTAGTTATATGGTCAAACAAGTCAACATAATCAATAGTAGAGCAATCTGTACCTCTGACTAAAGATAGCAAATGAGCTTCTTCTTAGGCTGACTGGTAGTGGCTACCTGGAAAACCATGTTGAGGAGGATTCTGAAGTCCCATGTGGCCTCAGGAAGAAATAACCAAAACTGATCAGCAATGTCCACCATGATGGGGAGTGGCCAGCATGCCAGATGTCCATTCCATCCCTGTTTCAGATGGTGCCCTAGAAGGACCCTGACTAGTCTCATAAGATAAAAGGGAATTCAAGGAGACATAGTGAATGAAGAAGGAAAGTAGCATTATCTTGGTCAGTCATAAAAAGAAGTCCCATATTACAGATGAGAAAACTAAGGCTTGCAGAGTTTGTGCTACTTGCTAGAGGACACAGAGTGGTGGATCTGGGAGCTGAAGCTTCATCAGTCCAGCTCCAGGCCTTGGCTCTCACCACTCATGTTACTCTTCTGGAAGGACTATAAAATCAGGAAAGAGGAAAAAACAAATGACTTTCTGTGAAGTAAGAGAAATGGGATCTCATAGCTAGGTGTGGTGGTACACACCTATAATCTCAGCACTCAGGAGACTGAGGCAGGAAGATCACCACAAATTTGAGGCCAGCCTGGGCTACATAGTTCAAGGCCAGCCTGGACTATATAGCAAGACCTTGTCTCAAAAAACAAAAACAGAAAAAGAAAGAGAGAGACAATTGAGATCTCATGAGGGGCTGGGGATATAGCTCAGTGGAATAAGCACCTGCCTAGCAGGCGCAGGGTCCTGAGTTCGATCCCCAGTACCGCCAAAAAAAAAAGAACAACAAAAAAAAAGAGATCTCATGAGATCCTAACAAAGAAGTTATACATCAGGAAACCTAAAATAAAAGTACATCCATCAGGAAATCTAAAATAAAAGCTCAGCTGGGTGTGGTGGTGTTGGCCTAGTAATTAATTTTAATTTAATTAATGGATTGTGATTTGTTGTTGTGATACTGGGGATTGAACCAAGGGCCTTCTCACTGAGCTACATCCCTGGCCCTTTAAAAAAAAAAAGTGTTAGGGGGGAGGATAGAGTCTTGCTAAATTGTCCAGCTGGGCTCTAATTTGCAATCCTCTTGCCTCACCCTGTCAGAATGCCTAGATTACAGGCAAGAGGTTGGAATTACTGAAAGCTGGTAGGAAAATTCATCTTTATTTTTTTAGAAATCCAGAAGGAAACTGGGTATGATGGTGCAGAACTATTATTCCAGCACTCAAGAGGCTGAGGCTGGAGGATCTCAAGTTTAAGATCAACCTGGGCTACACAACAAATTCAAACCCAGCCTGGACTACATAGTAAAACACTGTCTTTAAATAAGAAATTAATTTTAAAAAGTAGGGGGGATTAGAGGTATAACTATGTTGAAGGTCCTGAATTCCACCAGCAGTGCCATTAAAAAAAGATAAAGTTTAAATATGTGAAGTAGTTCCTAAAACTAATGACTAGCAAGTGCACTGAGAACAGAAAATAAATTTGAATTCTGTCCATAATATCAGGCAGAAAAATCATTGTTGTGGATTATAGCAGCTACATCTAGCTCTCTTTCTCTCTCTTTTTTTTTAAATGGTGACACAGGGTCTTGCTAAATCACTAAATTGCTCAAGCTGGACCCTTAATTTGTGATCTTCCTACATCAGCTTCCCAGAATGCTGGAATTACAGGCATGTGCTACTGCACCTGGTAGATAGCAGTTTCATTGAAGTTGTCATTTCTGGTCTTCAGCTAGTCATGTGACTTTGAGCAAGTCACTTCCTTTTTTGGCCTATCTCCTCATTAGTAAAATAAGTTCCTTGGCTGCATTAAGAATGGCAAATATTTGTCATGTCACGGCTGCCTGCAGTGCTTTGTTGAAGATTCTGAAACTGAATCTGAGGACAGCAGGGAATAGTGCAATGATCGATTAATAATGTCTGCTCCTGGTGCTGGAGGAGAAAGGATAGCTCATGTGCCATCCTTGAAGTATGTGATATCATCTCAATTCCAGCTCCAAAGTTTATAGCTCCATGATTGTCAACAAGTGAGCTCACTCCCCAAGGCTCTCCTTTGAAATGTAGATAAATCTCCTACAGTCTTAGCTGGGCAGAATGCTACTCACTATGGCACAGCAGGAGAACATCTGATCCTCCATTGTTATTTCAGGACTTTCCTCAGAAGCCCCAACCATGGGGGAAGGACAAGCCACAGGCAACAAGGAGACAGATGGGGAGCTGACAGCAGCCCCCACACCTGAGCAGCCAGAGCAAGGTGTCCACTTCGTCACAACAGCCCCCACACTGAAGCTGCTCAACCATCACCCACTGCTGGAGGAATTCCTTCAAGAGGGGCTGGAGACAGGCGAGGAGGAGCTGAGACCAGCATTGCCCTTTCAACCTGATCCACCTACACCCTTCACCCCAAGCCCTCTCCCTCGCCTGGCCAACCAGGACAGCCGCCCTGTCTTTACCAGCCCCACTCCTGCCATGGCCGCAGCGCCCACACAGCCCCAGTCCAGGCAGGGACGTTGGAGCCTAGAGTCAGAGCTCCCTGTGCTTCGCATCACAGCTGCCCTACCTCCAGGGCTCAGTCTTGCAGTGCCCACCCTATACCCAGGGGAGGGACCTAGTACCACACCCCCCAACAGAGCCTGGACTCCAACCCAAGAGGGTCCTGGAGATATGGGCAGGCCATGGGCTCCAGAGGCCATGTCCCAGACCACAGGGCTCAGGACTGAGGGCACCATCACCACCTCCACAGCTTCTGGAGATGACGAGGAGACCACGACCACCACCACCATCATTACCACTACCATCACCACCGTTCAGCCACCAGGTCAGCTACCTGCTGGCTTGTGGATCTGGAAGTGGGGACAATAGGAGCTGTGGGATCCCTACATGCCTCTGTCTCTGACACAGTACCAACCTGCCCTCCTTTTGGCCCCAAGGAAAGCCTTCAGGAGGCAGGTGGTTTGGAACTAGATAGACCTGGGTTCAAATGCTGATTCTCCCAAATATAACACAACCCTAGAAATTTTATTTCACCTCTCTGAGCCTCAACTGTAAAGTGAAAAGAAAGCCCATTCTTCTGAGCCATTCTGAGAACTGAGATAAGATTGCACATAGTAGGTGCACAGTAAAAGGTGTCCCTTCTTTCACTAGGGGAATATACATCCCCAGAGATGGGCTTCACCATGCACATGCACACAAATGCACATAGTTCAACCTTAGCTGGTCTTACTTCACCAGAGCTGGGCTTAGCCTTGTGTTTCCTCCTGCCTCCCAGGCCCTTGTAGTTGGAATTTCTCTGGCCCAGAGGGCTCTCTGGACTCCCCCCAAGCCTACAGCTCACCCTCTGATGTCGGCCTGGACTGTTTCTACTACATCTCTGTCTACCCTGGCTATGGTGTGGAGATCAAGGTGAGTGACTTGGATCGGGCAGGGGCAAACCTGGGGCTGGTGTGTTATCTTTTCCCAGAAAGGCACCTGCTATAGAGGAGATGTGTAAGGGCACCAACTGAGTGAGCGGTGCCTCGGGCTAGGGCTGGGAGATAGGCCTAAAACACGCTTCTCTTCTGTCCTGTGCCCTGGGGAGTGGCGGGCTCCTGCTCCCCCCTGGCAGTGCCCTGAGAGGGCTGCAGGAGCAGAAGTTATGCCCACTCTGTGCCCCCACGGGGTTGATCTGGGGCTCAGGAGAGCCTGAGGAGGGGGCTTTCACTTTGGCTGGGCAGGAAGCTGGGTAAATCACCTGAGTTCCCAGTGTGAACTCTGCGTCTGACTCTATGTGGCTGAGTGAACAAAACACAGGGCTACCTGGTCAGCATGAGAGAGCCATAGAGCCTCCTTCCTCCCTCCTTCACTCATCCGTTCCTTCAGCAAGTCCTCCCTGAGCATCTTCTCTGGGCCGGCTCTGTGCTGGCCACACTGTCAGAGAGATACCCAGCTTGTAGGTGAGCCAGATCTGCCCCCACCCTCCTGGACCATCTTCTCCCTCCCTCAGGAGTAAGGCTATTTCTTGGAAGCCCCAAGGCCTGAACCTAGGGTTCTCACAGGTGTCTTACAGGCTTCTCAACCTTCACTAACCCAAATCCTTCTTTTGCTCCCTGCCAGCCCTCTTCACCCACACTGGTGTCACTTTTCCTGGATGAAATCACTCCTGCCCCCCAATTCTTTCCCAGGAGCTCTGAGTCAGGGCCATTCCTCTGGTTGCCATTTCTTCCCTTGTTGTCTGCTCCCCCTGGGTTAGTCAGCTCTTTGTACCTGTGACCAAATACCTCAGGAAAACAAAGGAGGAAAGATCTATCCTGGCTTACGATCTTAGAGGTTTCAGTTCATGGTTAACTGGCTCCATGACTTTTAGGCCTGTGGGAAGGCAGAAGCATAATGGCAGAGAGTATGGTAAAGGAAAGCTGCTCACCTCATGCCAGCCAGAAAGGAGAGAGAGAGGGAAAGAACCAGAGAGAAAATGCAGTTCCTGAGCTCACACCGCCACGATCCACTCCCTTCAACTAGGCCCCACCTCGTGCTTCCGATCACCTCCCAATAAGTATTGTCAAATTATAAATCCATCAGTAATGGAACCACTGATGAAGGTAGAGTCCCTATGATCCAATTACTTCTCTAGACCCCATCTCTGAACATTGCTACATTGGGATCAAACCCTCAATAGGTGAGTTTTTGGGATACACCTAACATTTTAACCATAACATCCCCTTTGCACTGAACAGCTTCCAGCTAACTGAATGGGCCAAACCTTCTTACCCCTCAAGTCTCAATTACACATGCTGGTCTGTCTGCCCAGAAGAATCATCGTAACACTGCCTCCTTTAGGACTCAACCTCAACATCACTCTCTCTGGTCATTCTTTCCTGATCCCTAAAGCCTGGGCCAACACCCTCCATCTTGACCCTCGCCACTACCTTCTGTGGACCCATCTTTAGCTGTCCACCTCCTCAGTCAGATCATGAGCTCCTTGAGGGGAGCCTTGCAGTAAGTACAGGGGCCAAGATGGGTATGGGGGAAGGAAGACAGGAGAGGACATTTGACCTGGGTCCTGGAGACTGATATAGGTAGGGAAGGGAGCATCCTGCCCAGCTGACAGACTTCACTGGGACTAAGGAGCTGCAGAGAGGAGCAGAGCAGGAGTCTGAGAAGCAGGGCAGCACCGCCCACCCGCCACCACCCACCCCACTTCCCACCCAGCACCAGTCCCTGTAGGCCCTGAGTCAGGGTCTGAAGCCAGAGGCATGACCAGGAGCAGTGCCTGCAGCCATACACCCCTCATGGGAGTAGGTCCAGGTCTGAGCCAGGCTCCGGGAGGGGGCCTCTCGCACCCCTGCTGGACTCCTCCCTTCTTTTGGCTACTCTTTGCTGTTACTCTGCAAGCCCTGGGCCCCTCACTCTGGGCTGACTGGAAGAGCAATTAGAAACAGCCACCCCCCCAAGCCATTAGCACTCAGCACCGCTTAATTAAGATAATTAATGTAAAATCATCACCTAATGAGAGGTGGCACCGGCTGCGGCTCGCAGGGTGGAAGGTGCCAGCTGCAGGTGTACAGAAGGGGGTATGAGGGGGCAGATGCAGGCTGGGTGCCCCCCGTAGGCCTGGGCTGGCTCACCAGCCCACCAGGCATACCACTCTCAGTGAAGCCCACTGGGCCTTGCTGGGGCCAGCCCTGATACTGCCCACCAAGGGGGGTACCAGATAATGGGGCAAGATGCCATGCTGGCTCTGCCTGCCCCCGCCCTGGCCCAGCCCCTGGCCCACCCTGGATGCCCAGTCATTTACACAGCTCTAGGTCTGCTGTCTGGTGCTGCTACATTTGTTTTTTCATCAGAATGCAAAAAGCCGTTACCGGGCAACCTTGAGGTAAAGACTTGTCACGGGCCCAGATTGCAGTCAGGAAACAAGGCACAGTCTGGCCACCTTCCAGTTGCCACTACGGGGGCAGAGTCCTCAGGGACTCTAGTCTCCAATGGCCTGAGATAGAGCCTCAAGCCACAGGGGACATGGGGTTGCCAAAGATGGATCAGCACCTGACTTAGAGGAGGAGCAAGAGATAGAACAGGCCAGACTGAGCAGGATTGAAGATGCTTCCAGGGGCAGTTCTGGCAACCTCCACCCAACGCAGTCCTCCTGGCCACCATACCAGCCACCTGGGGCCTGAAACAGAATGATACTGCAGACCTATTACATAGTGGAAAAAGCTAAGGCCCAGGCAAGGAAAGAGAATTGCTTAACATCACTCAGCTTTGTTTGTTTTGTTTTGTTTTGTTGAGACAGGGTCTCTATGTAGTTCAGGATGGTTTTGAACTCACTATGTAGCCCAGGCTGGCCTTCTGCTCATAGCAATCCTTCTGCCTCAACCTCCCAAGTGCTGGGATTACAAGTGTCTGCCCCCATGCCTGGCTTCACTCAGCTCATTATTAAATAAGGATTTTTGTGAATGGGACCCTAATATTTCTTTTTAGAGTTGTCCGTGATTTTTTTTTTTTTTTTTTTGGTGGTACTGGGGATTGAACTCAGGACCTTGCGCTTGCCAGGCAGGCACTTATTCCACTGAGCTATATCCCCAGCCTTAAATAAGGATTTTTGATGCATGGATTTGTTTCACAAACATAAATTGAGCATTTACATGCCAGGCTCTGAACTGGGCATTGGGGACATAGAACTTCATGACCACAGGACGCTCAGTACTGATGGGGATAGAGACCACAGGGACTGTGGGAATTTGGGAGCAAGGCACCCCACCAGCTTGAGAGTCAGGGATTTCTGGAGGTGAGAACATGGGCTCTGAGGCCTATAGGCCAGGAAACCAGCTGCCAAGCCTAAGCTAAGGGTGGTTGGCCTGGCCTTTGAAGGCTGCCTGGATGTTTTGCAAAAGTGAATTTTTTGTATAGGGGTAGAGGATGGGGGTAATGAATTTGGCTGACACTCTCGCCAGAGGCTTGGCTTTAGAGCAGTGTCCTCCTGCCCAGGTGGGCAGCTGAGCCATACTGAGGGCAGGATAGGTGAGGTGAAAGGCCTAGAGTGCTGTCTGAAACTCCTCACGCTTGGGAAGAAGGGGCCAGCCTGGTTTCTCTCTACCATGGGCAAACTTCAGCTCTCCCCCCTGAGTTCCCCAGAAGAGAAATACTGCAGCAGGTAGGGGATAGAGTCAGAGAAGAGAGGACTGTTTACACCCTTGAGCAGGTCAGCCAAATGCCAGGCTGAACCTCTGTCACATGACCACAGCCACCGGCTAAAGATCAAGGTCCTGGGGGGAACCTTCTCAATTTCATTTATTGAGGAACAGCCTCAGAGCTATCAGAATCCCTAAAAGCTCAGCTCTGCCTACCTTGGACTACTGCCCTCCAGAACCTGCTCTCTCCCCTGCCTCCCAGCACCCATCATGGTGCTGCAGCTATTGGTACCCTCTCAGGCAGAGGGTCCAAGCCAGCAGCAGGGGGGAGGCCAGGTCAGGCCCTCCATGTTCAAGGAAACAGGATTGCTTCAGCTGGGGGTCAGGCATTGGGCTAGTCCAGAGAAGGCCCTTCAGGATAGTTGAATATGAGCCCCATGGCCCACATGGGTCCCATCCCCTCTCCAGGCAGCCAATCTCCCCATGAGAACTCTAGGCCTTTCTGGGCCTGATGCCTGCCTCTCACTGCATTTGGCATTCCAAGAGCCTTCCCACTGCCAGCCTCCTTCTTGGCTTGGCTGCTCCCTGCACCATCTGGAGCCTGGGCACAGCTGCCCATAGTCCCTGCCCTCATGCCCAGGTGGTCCCTTTGGCACACAGCTCTCTTAGGCAAGGCCAGCTGTCAGTTTGATATCCAGAACCCCCTGCTTCTCTAAACCAGGTCAGAAACAGGCCTCACAGCCTGCTGCGAGGGGGAGTCGGGGGTTCTTGGGGGGTTGGGTTGGAGTACTGGACAACTTCCTATTTGGGCTCTAGGAAAGCCCATCTGAAGTGGTGATAGGCACTAGAAGGTCTGGGCCCATGGACTTAGGCCCCTCTTTCATCCCTAAAACAGACCTTATATGCAAGGTATTAGGAACAAGTGCACGTTCATAAGGGTACAGGGGCTGCCATGTAAGGCTCGGTTCCGGTCCTGGCTCTGCAGCAGCCTCTCAGGGACTGAGATAAGCCCAGGCCTTCTCTGGGCCTCAGCTTCCCTCTCTCTGAAAGATTAAACCGAGTACTGTTCGTGGCCCCTCCTATCCAGTCTCTCAGAAGGTGGTTCATTTTCTGGGCTCAGGGAGCTCTTCGTAAGCTCCACTGCACTGTGGCACCTCAGGTCCTTGGCCCTGCTTCCCGGCAGCTACCAAGCCTGGGCCTCTGCCACAGTATACACATGGGGGTGGAGATGGAGGCAAGCAGAGCTGTGGCCAGCATCTGGGGGTGGCAGCAAGGGGCTGGGTGAGTGTGACACATGGAGACGCCCTTGAGCTCCTCTGTGCAGGGTTGTACTAATTCAAATTTGTGCACCACCCTGCCCGCCAGTCACATCATCAGGACCTGTGCAGGAGGCCTGACTGGCAGCCTCCATGGGACTGACAGGTGAGGCAAGGCTGATGCTCTGGGGATTGGCAGGAGACAACCAGAATCCTCCCCTCTTCCCATCCAGAAGAAGGAGCCAGTCCCCTCCAAGCAGCTGTGTCCTCTCCTTGTGTCCCCTGGTGCTCTGGGAACAAGGCAGCGCTAGACAGCAGAAGGTCCTATGGGAATTGTCCCCAGCTCTCTCTGCCTTCCCCTGCCCGGCCCCCGGGGCCCCTCCCGTCGCTGGACAGGCTAGGGGACGACAGCCCTCATGAACAGAGCTGACATTTCAATCTGTCTCCTCGGTTCTTCAGATGCCTGCAAATTGCATCAGGCCTTCATCTCCATCCCTGTCCAACACCCAGCCCTGTCTGGCCCCTGTCAGCCTGGCCCTCACACAAATGACAAATTACATTCCAGCCACCGCAGCAGGCTTCAAGTGGGTGCTTGAAGCCCCGGGGACCAGGCAGCCTCCAGCTGAACACAGGGAGA